>JBBPRP010000439.1:0-14728 GCA_038093135.1 Leccinum longicurvipes
CGCCACGTAGTACTAAGTCCGGCCTCGGCACCTTCGGCGCCTCGGCCTCCTCCAGTCTTATTGTAGAAAAAGTACCCTATCCCGCATTCCCGAATACACTGGAAATACAGGATAGACTACTCAAAAAACATGGCATAACCCTGCTCTAACCCTGACTTATTTACAAAAATTATGTAGTATGTTGCGGGGAAACTGGACCACCTTCCAGAAGGGCAGGCAATTTCCGACCAGGCTCGTGCAGCGTACCCAGGAGCGGGACAAGGCAGCGCAGTGTCATGAGAGAGTAAGAAAATGTTCAGCTGCGCAGCGGAAGGTATGGCGCACACAAAAATTTAGCACTGTTTGTGACAAAGTGACGAGCCATGTCACGAAGGAACGTTTACCGGAGGGCGGGATGTGGTCTTGCTGGTGTGGCAATGTGTCGTGTGGGAATGTTCAACACGCTGTGTCGTAAGGGATGTTCAGCGGAGGGCGGGATAGCGGGGTGTGTTGCATGCTGGTGAAGCCCCAGCAAGTGCCGCGATCAAAGGTCCACTTTTGATCGGCAGACGTCGGGTTTCAACCACAACTATAAATGAAGTTAATAGTATATATATGCGTCCTGACAATGTCTGGACAGTTTCAGAGAAGGTGGAACAGATGGAAGAGACTGACTTACTTGAGCGTCACTTCGTCTTCGCCTCTGAACTAAGCAAAACAGGCCATCCTGTACTCGTATCGAACCGTTCATCCTTCAGGTCGAAGTGAACAAGGGTCGGCGGTGCCAACTGGAATAAGAGAGAAGGATTATAGGAAGATGCTTGCGAATGTTGGTTGCGCTTTCGACGTACGTGCTTCGACTTGGAGGTGCAGTCATATAGCACACCCTGCAAGCTGACAGAGTTAGCCAATGCGACTACAATGCAATTATACCCACCAACCTATGAAACAAGTCATCCAGCTCCGCAGGACTGATGGGACTGAACGCAAACAAAATCTAGTATGCATTGCCTTCGGATAAATGATAATCGCGTGTCCAGCGATGAATCGTCTAATCGAAATTACCGGTGAACATGGAAAAGCAAACGCGAACAGAAACAACCGCACCGAACATCCGTCTGCTGGCTAGCAAGACGATGGTGAGCTTGACATGTCGTTCGCTCGTAATCTTTTTGCGCTAGGCGATTGCTGCGCTGAGCTCCGTATTCTCTTTACCTTTCCTCCATTGTGATTAACGATGGTGTTCGAGGTCGGATGGATCGAGTAGGAACGTGACGAATACGCTCGGGTGAAATCGTGCATTTGGGGGATGAGTTTGCGGGTGGATGCGTTCCGGTGCCCAAATGAAGAGGAGGCGCGAGACGATGAGCTGCACATTTGATGGCGGGGATGGCGCGAAAGAATGGTCGACGGCAAACACACGATGCGTTGACTGCGCTAATTTGTGATCAATGCTCACCGGTACCGTGGGAACCGCATACAACTTGGTTGATATGATCCAAGGACCTCGAGGTCGGTCGCGGTGCATGTCACAGCACACGTTCGTATGATGGATCATGGTCACCATAGTAGTGGTGAGAGTTGTCAGTTGTGCACACGATGACGGTGACGACGACGACGACATAGACGTCGTCAGACAAAGCGAGGCAGCAGTCGACTTGGTTCTGCTGGCACTTCTGTCACGGGGACATGTGTCACGATGTCAGGAAGGAGGAGACGGCGAATCAGGAGCGTGCGTTGCGAACGGGAATAAGCGAATATGGAGAAGTGCGAGCAGCACTTGGACAAGCATGCTGAGCGACCCGAAATTTGACTTGGAGCGTCGTACTACTACGGACATGTACACGACGGACATGGCCCTCAGGGCTGGCGTCAAGTGCCTGCAAGAGATGTCCAAATTACCGTTGCGAGGGACGGCACTGGACAATGGATCCGAGGAGATGAAGGAAGACACCCAAGATGGCAAGTTCTCGTTGCCTGTTCCCGTTGGCACTCTCCATTATACGATGCCTCTTCGGAGATACATAAAAGCCTCCCTTTCCCCGTTCGTGTTCATCACCCACTTACCATCTCCATCTCCGTGCTGGACTCACCATCGTTCTTTCAACCCTACCCTCCCTTCTCATGTCCCTCTCTCGTTTCTTGGCCCCAGCGGCCATCGCTTTCATCATGGCTGTAAGAGCCAGTGCCGAGACACATACCCTTAAATTTGTAAACCAGTGAGTCGTCTCGCACCTTCATGTCACTCACAGATTTCTAACGAAGACGCTGGAACCAATAGATGTGGTTATGGATCGGTATATCTGTTGTTGCTTCACTTTCGATCCTCTCTCAATCTTTTTTCCAGCCCGTGTTCATGTTTAACGGACAGAACGTCCTCGATAGTAATGGCATGTACACGAACAATGCTCCTATTTCTGGGATCGGGTAAGAACATCGAGTCACATCCATAGCCCAGTGTTGAATACTTCTCTTTTCTGTCTCCCTTAGATACCTGCAGACGGGTGAGTCCCACTTTGACAACACATACATATTCTTAAAACTGAGATCCTCCTGTGATCAGGTCAGTGTAACACTAATGGTGAAAGCTGCACACTCCTCGAGACGACGCTCGTCAATCCGACGTGCGCGGGATGTGGTGGCAGCACGGACATCTCCTTGATACCACCGTGAGTTTCATCCGATTTTGCCCCCGGTTTTCGACATACTGATATGCATGAATATAGTCATGAATTCAACGTCTTAACGTCGTTCGCGTACGTTTGAGCCCGATTAGTTTCCCAGTCTGTTTCACGTATTCATCTTCCTCGCAGGTATTATGACGGATGCGATGGTCAGGGCAAACTGTGTAAGTCATTTCTACTTGTCTCCTTAGGAGATGTAGACACTTACTGCGAAACTAAATAGGTGCCAGCGAGCAATGCACGGGTCTAGCCTTCTTCACCCCAACAGACTACGTCGCCCAAGTCGCCTGTCAAGTCGATAACGTAAGTCCAAAATCTCTGGCAGCGAACCAATTGTAAATGCATACGTTCTAGGTCAACTTGCTGGTCGCGTTCTGCGCAAATGCCTCAGAGTTAGTGTTGGGCGGTGGGGATACTGGGACGTCGCCATCGCTTAGTCTATCGTATTCTTCTTCGACGCCGCTATCTTCGCCTACGCCTAGTGGCAGCAACAATGTACTTGACAATCTCTCGTCAACTCCCCCGTCGTCGTCTCCCTCTCCCTCACCCACGCCGTCGTCACTCCCTCCTAGCGTTAGCGGGTCTCCTAACCCAGGGTGCCCTGCCCCGCCACTCTCCTCTCCGCCCCAGCAGTCGCCATCTGGCTGGTCCTCTTCCCTGCCACTGCCGTCGTCTTCCCCTAATGCGGACCCAAACAACGCAATTGACAATCCTTCGTCGACTCCCACGCCTTCCCCCACGCCGTCTTCTCTGCCTCCATCCTTGCCTAGTGGGGACCCTAATAACAACGCATCGATACCACCTTCGTCACCCCCAACCCTTCCGCCTACACCATCGGTTCCTCCCTCCGTTAGTGGTTCCTCCGTGCCCCCGCCATTGTCATCCTCGCCGGGTGGTGACCCTAAGGGCGATGGTGGCTCCCTCGACCTGGGTTGCGATGCCTCCTCTCTGCCCCCGGTGAACTACTCCTCTCATCCAAAGCCATCCGGCACAACCCGGCATCGTCGTCCCCATTCCTCCGGCCTTCCCCCTACTTTCTCCTCCTTCCCCCTTGGCTCCACTCCCAGTGGCTCCATCCCCACTGGTACTCCCACTCCCGCTGTCGATCTTTCTGGCGATACCTGCAAGAACTTTAGCGACTCGAATAGCATGAGCGTCCCTCCCCAGCGCCGTCGTCACCGCCGTACTAATCACGGTCAACACTAAATAAACGCTACTGCAACTGAAGAGCAAGTAGGAAAACACTACCCTCCCCATACCCGGCTTATTTGCCCAAGTTTCGTAAATAAGGTTGTAGAGCGCCTAAGCGCGCACGTGCTTTTCGTGCGGCGGCGGCTCAGGCTGGCCTGTGCGTGTTGTCTTTTTTTCTTCCATCTCCTTTGCTCGTCGTGTTACGTTCTTTTTTCTCCCTTCTTTCAATCTCCGCGTGTCCGTGTCACGTAGATGGCGACGTGTTTTACCTACCAGCTAGGAGACCCTCTGAGAGGTTCGCTGTCGTATACCTGCAAGGATTATCGAATACCAGTGGTTCTTTCGTTATCGCCGTCTCGTGCGGGTCCTGTTTCCCGTGATCATGTCGGTGTCCATACTTTGTACGTTCTCTGGTTGGTCGCGGTCCCAGCCTCATTTCTCTATTATGAAAAAATGATTTGTTGGGATAAATCGTGTTACCCTGTTCCCATTTACATATTGAATACAACGCCATATTATAAGAGCGTTCAAAACAATCTCGATTATTACATTGCTTCGCCTGCCGCTGCGTCTCCCAGTGACCCACTCCGGTAACCGGTTCATACCGGAGACAAACGGCGAGATTAGATCTAGACTAACGGCCCTGCATATCGACCGCTCGATCATCGAAGTGTGGACCGCGTGGGGAGGAGGATATACAATGCTGCACTGCGGAACGCCTCGAAAGATCAATTTCCATCAAATGAAATGTCCATCAATTGATATGCAACCCTCGCCTCGTAAGTAATCATCCTCGCAGTTCCAATGCTTCCGTCTCCGTTCCAGGTCTAGATCCCGAGCCCGGGAACCACGACAAAGATTGATCGTTGCACGAAACGAGTTCGCATCCGCCGGTTTCGGGGTGGCACCCGTCAAACTGGAAAGCTTGACGCCCAGGGGTAACCGGTAACCAGCTAACCCTCCACCACCCCTTCTACTGCATAACCTCCGGACTCCAGACAGGTCCCGAGTTGTAGCCTCAACGACCTAGATCGCCGGTGAGCCGGTGCGAAAATTGATTCGAAATCGCCATAACCTTGAAACCACCGAGCAATGAACAGCATCAAATCGCCGAACGAGCGGGCGAACGGTCATTTTAGAGATAGACGCACCAGGAAATTTTACGTTTTATTATTAGACCTTTCAGAGCTTCGATGATAGGAGATGGTGATATGGGCAATGATGATTGATGAACACTGACTCAGGGCGCGTTTTTTCCACTAGGTAATTGGACGCGAGCAACGTTTCTCCTGCCGCCTCTTCTCCGGAGGAAAAGTTCATTGCCATTATTGCTAGCGTGCGTGGTCAGGAATGCTCAAGCCTGAGCGTTTTGACCCTCGCTAGGGTCGAGTCCGTCCCCCCAGACTCGTATCACCTGGAAGCACCGTCACCGTCGTAAACCCGGGCCATCAGGGATGGCGGTCGTATGCTGTGAGAGATTTCGTCCAGACAATGATTTGGGTGTCGGATGGCGATAAGAGGGATAGATGGAATTTTGAGAGATGAAAGAAGAACAAGCTCTTCGGGCTCCAATCAACGCGAACGAGAGGCTCACTGGGAAGTTTCTCTCTTGCCCCACTCGTCCGTCGTCCTCGCTCATTTCAGCGCTCTCTCCCGCCATGCTGGGGGTCCGGAGCGCGCGATCTCAATTGCCGGGTACACGCGTCTGCAAGGTGTTCCCTGTCTCACTCGCGCTATACCCAGCATCGGGCTCCGGACCGGAAAGCGTTCCACTTCCTGGCTTTTTTAGCACGGCTACCTGGCTTTCCATAGAATCCATACATACACAACACCCCACTGCCTCCCTCTTCCCAGCGACGTCCAAAGAGGATAAAGGAAAGAATGTGGGAAGCAGAAATCGTGGGAATAAAGAATAAAATGAAACGAGTGGGACGACTCTGTGAAGTTGTGAAGGGAGCAAAAGATTGAAAAGAAAAACGCATGAAACACAGCCTCGATGCATATTGCAGGCTTGCAGCATGGTACCGTGCAAGCGATAGCCAACATGGTGATACTTTGAACTTTGCTGAGGTCGCCATTTCTACAAAGGGCTGGACAAACACTTTCCCGCATGGGAGACTTGAGTGCGTGCGAGCATGATCCCTCAGAGGCTTTCGCCCAAGCTCCATGAAGGCCAAGCAAGTGGGCGTGCCCCCCTTGACGATTGCTGATAATCCTTTCTGTGCCTTGTACCACCCGCCCAACAACCCCAGAAGGAAAACTGAATGCGAGTGCCTGGGGACGGAGGAGAACGCAGAGGGTAAAGGTAATTCTCCTCAGACTCCTCCACTGCACGCGCCATACTCACCCACGGTTGTTAGCCGTTCTGCGACGCCACGCCTCCCCAATCTCCAAATCCTCCATTCCGAGCTTCCGTCCTTGATATACGCACAACGACCCCGTTTGGTGTCAATTCGAGGAACAGCCATTGATTACTGAACACCATCTCGAGTCTTGACCGATGCGGCCATGAATCATTACCGAAACGAGAGGCGGGGGGCGTGGATGGTCATAGTTTTCAATGAATTTCAACGTTTCAACCCTGGACGACTGGCGACGTGGAGGACGAACGGCATACACGATGGGAGCACCCTCCCACATTACGACCACACGGGTCCACACATGGTCAGGATGATGCAAATAAGCGGCGAGTTCACGTACGCGGTCCCCACTAGTCATTTTCCCCTCGCTCCCAGTCCTCCCACCGCTTCCCGTTGATTTTGATTCACAGCCTAGTTCGAACACTCTGGTGATGACAGGACAAACGCGGATCGCTGCGATCACCTCGCAGAGACCTTGCCCCGCTAGTCGGGTAACAGCAAACAAGTGAACGGCGAGTTGCGAAAGTGAACGGGCACGCAAGACACCGAACGTGTACGTGTTAGCGGTGCTCGCTCATTCGCTGTGCTCGCCTCGCAGACACCTCGCTCGTCGAAGCTCGTCGAACAAACGAAACATACACATACACATGCTCCAAATTACGAGCGGTGAGAGCAGGGTACTACCGTTGTCGTACGGCGATCCAGGGACCCGCTTCCCTTGCGTTCGATTGATCAGTGCAACACGAGGGTTGGAGCCAATCTTTCACTCGGCCGTCGACGCCAGCCCCAAGCCCAAGGAAGAAGAACCCCGACAGGACCAATAGCGCAAAGCGAAACGAAACGAAACAACAAAGAGAACACTCACGCATTCCAGGACCCCTTCCTCTCGCTTGTGCACCCTGCCACCTTTCTGATGACGGCTTTGAGCTCCGAGCGCCAAGCACCATGCTTTTATCGTGAGGGAGGCGACTCAGACGGGGAATACGAATCCGTCAGTTGAACGGCAAGGATCGTGTTTGAGTTACTTGTTTCGTGGGAGGTGTGCCGCTAGAGTCGTGGAAATGGCGTCCTACCCACCATGATCGGAATACGGAAACTGACCGAGCACAGCATCCACTGGCGATGAGACGAAAAATAACTCACGAGACCGCAACTATGCGTGCAACTGTCGACATATGTATCTATGTTTACTTGTAAATTTAGTACACCTCCACGGAGAAAAGGTGAAAACTGCACATTGCCTTTGACATGAAGTGGCGTTAGATACCAACCGCGAAACGCACATTTGCAGATTGACTTCACCGTGAACGAGTTGATGTGCAATCGTCGTCTCCGCCAAACGCTCTTCTCTGCTAAAAGACGATCCGATCACCTCCGTCCTTGCCCTCATTCGGCTTTGAACTTGGAGTGCACAACAATAAGACATGCACCTGGAATCCATCACACCCCCTATCAATCCTGAATCGCACAAACATCCGAAACGGCACCATGAGCGATAGTTTCGTCTCAATTTGGACCAGGCAGTGGTGAACGGACCTACAGGTGACGACTGCTATTCCTGGCTTCCCCGCTCGAAATCCCCCATGCCGAACCTGCGTGCTTTGTTGCGAAAAGATCAGCAACAACAAAAATTCCCAGGAAGATCCGGAGAAGAAGATAGTGGGCAAGGACTCGGCATTGTGTATCCGAATATCAATATCCGAACCGAAGACGACCTCCCCTGAAAGACGGGCTTTTAACCGTCGGGCAGGGGCGGGACGAGCGACTCCTGACCGTCAATGCATTTCGGCGAACATCGCAAATGTTGATCATTCGTTCCCGGGATCGCACTTGGTGGAGCCGTAGTTTTCCGAATCGCTCATTGTGCGGCATCGAAACGAGATGAAATTCGAACCAACACCAGTTCGCCGTCGACTTTCGCAGAATTGCAAAGTGTAGCGCCAGGGCCGCGGACTGAACATCTTATCAGAAGTGGAGTCGACGACAAGCACCATCCTGTGCAGAAAACAAAAAGGAACATAACGGAAGAGGTAATCAATTCAATGAATTAGGTTCGAAACAGCATTTCAATGTGACGAGTCAGAAAGGGTTCACGTACATAGCTTTCATGTTCATGGGCCTCGAATAAACTTACCCCACTCCTCCCAGGGTCACGGTTTAGCCATATCGCAGATCGATATCGCGATAGTTTGAGCTCTTTGTGATCAGGATAAGATCCGGCAAATGTCCGCCGCAACGCCACAAGTAGACAGGGCCAAGACGAAGGATCGGACCAAAGAAAAAAGAATGTGTGGAAAGACGCACATGTCATGCACTATGTTCACCTGTACCGTTGCAGGACGGCAGATGGGCTAAAATTCAAGGCACATCCAAGGGCGAGATGCTTAGCTGGGGGGCAAATCCGGTCGATATCGCCAGCTGGAATCGCAAGGGGAAGGTAGGGAATAACCAGTAGGCGTTGGCGGACCTACACAATGACCGGGGAAAGGGTGGCTCTGAGGAAGCGGGTATGGGAGGAAGTCGCATTTAGATTTCCTTTAGATGCCAATTGTGGGGTGGAAAAGGGCTGTGCAAAAGGAGGTGAGACTTGGACTGTGTGTATTCTTACACCTCGAGGCTGGCAACAATGGGCGGAAACTACACACTCGGATGGAAGGCTCGGATGACCTGATAGATACATAAAATTCAAAGGGCTGGGGGTGCCTGGATAGAGTAAGACTGGTCGAGGGCCGAGACGCCATCCATTTTCTCAACGAAAGTGGGGTGAATGTGTGAAAGGGGGGACTCATCCAATCCACCTGAGTATTTGGATATTGCAGTAATATGAGTGCCCGGGGAAGTAAGACTTGGCTAATTTTGGAGCATCAAACGTGGCGGGAGTGGAGCGAACTCAACTTTCGAGCCATAGCAGTTGCGGACCAACGCCGATGCCTCAAGACTCGTCTCCGATGGCACACCACCCCCGCTGCGGGCACGGACAGCTGCCAGGGGCCAGGGCGTGATCGATATGCAGTGCAGACCTAGTTCAGCCTAGCTGAAACGACAACCTACTGCTGGTGGGCGAAGCAACGGTTGGCAAAGAGAGCGACACGTTGGACGCGTGGGCAAATGGCGATGCGGCGATAATTGAAAAATGAAAAAATGGACTCGGACTGGGGTCTCGTGTGGCAGTTCTGGTGTTGCGCTCCTCTGCGGGCCCTGAGCCACGCTGCACAAACATTACGAGAAGGGCTGCAAGCATGTTCCGAGTTCGTCCCGGAGATCGAATACGTTTAAATATCCTCCTCCTCGATCCCAGCTTCAGCATCTCCCCATCTCCTGCGACAACTTGACATGGCACACACACTCAGCATCCCCGCCATCTCCATCAGCCCCTGCGACCAATCTCCACCCCAATGCCGCCCTCAGCAGCGCTCCTCACTTCCACCCATCCTCACTGACTGTCACCCACGTCCCATCCCCAACTCTTACTGGGCTACTCCCCAGCTTCTTGCTTGCGAGTACCCATGGTCCCCGTTCGTATCTTCCAACCAGAAGCTTGACATGCTCCTCGCCGCCGGCGTTCGCACGTTCATAGACCTCACCGAATCTGGAGAGCTCTCTCCCTATGCTCCTCACCTGCCCGAACTCGCCAGCGCCCACAACATCCCCCTTTCCGACATCGAGTACCACCAGTTTCCCATACAGGATCGGTCCCTACCTGAGTCCAAGGAGTTCATGTTCGCAATCCTGGACGTGTTGAGGGACAACGAACGGCGCGGGCGCGTGAGCGCCGTACACTGCCGTGGTGGGATCGGACGAACCGGCATGGTCATTGGCTGCTGGCTGGTCGAGTCGACGTATGCCAAGAGCGGTGAGGAAGCCTTGCGTATTATCGCCGCCCTTTGGAAGACGGTAGAGAAGTGCAAGCGATACCCACACAGTCCAGAGACGGGCCCCCAGTTCGAGTTCGTTAAGAACTTCGAGCCCCCGAGACTGGTGTTGGCATGAGCGGGTCCTCATGCGGACACGGCAAATCCGGTTTGCCTTGTTCCGCGATGTTCTTTTCTTTTCTGTGGTGAGTTTATTTGCCGATAGTTTGCCGCTGCTCAACGTGCTGACGGCGCTGTATTTATAGGCTATAGCATCTGTGGCGTTGCCGCCAATCTGCTTGCGCACGACAAGCGCACGACGTGCATGACTTTTGAGATGAAGGCCATGGATGCATTACAATGTACAACATGCATCCCATCGGCGGGACGAGACGGGGACCATCATACGTATCGTATGCAAACAAAGGGAATTAGGAAGCAAATATGTATCCCTAATATCGCGCTACTCCGGCATGGACGCCATCCTTTACTCGGTCATTACGCCTTAGGTTTCACCGTCTTCGGATGGATCATACTTTTACAGTACCGACCTTCGTAGCTACTTCGCATTTTCTTTTCTCGAATCTATCAGGGTGGCAAGGGGTTGCCTTTTTGTTTACAACTAGGGCGCGATCCGAGCTGTAAGCTCGCACCCTTGCAGGGTTTCCGAATCGACCCGACGGTAACATATGCGCGCCGATTGTCGCCGATTCGAGTCATGCGACGAAACATGTCGAACGAGTACGGAAAGTTCGAGAGTAAAATATGTAAAACTCCTCGCCGCGGATCAAGCAATATTGCCACATCAGGTCGTACTTGACACTGTTCAAGCTGGCACCGGGGGATTGGATGATGATGCATGATGATCAGGAATTACCCACGTTCCGGGGCGGCCCGCGACGCCCGTCCATCAAGCTTGCAATCTTAATTGTACAACGTCACACCCGCGGTCCTTATCAGACTAAAAATACAGCATCGTCGTCATCCCCGTCATCATCGTCGTAATCGCTGGGCATCCAAATCAACAAAATATCAGGAGTTAATTTTCGGATCGAACCTCCTAAAGAAATCGAATGGATTTGATGGACGGGTGGTGCCAGATGAGGTTCTCTTCCGGGTGGTTGGTAATCTGATAAGTAGGGAAGAGAGCAAGGCAGTGCATATGTATCACAGACACACCCCCACTTCTCCTCGGATCTCCAAAAGAAAAGAAAAGAAACTTGGGAAAAAGGGCCCGTCATATGATTCGGGAAAGACAGACACAACGTGACTCCAAGTCACGAGGAAGAAGACCGAATGAGCGATCGAGAAAGAAAAAGAGGCCATGCCGACGATCGATGGGAAAGAAGTGAAAAGAAGTAGTACTGCAGGAAAATGAAGTTACAAGATGAAACCGGAAGCGTGGCCCGTACTACCGCCAGACTTCAAACTCGAACGCCGGACCCGAACTTTTTCATTGATTCGCGTGCGTCAATGATTCAGTTCTTCCATTACACGTGGAGGGCAGGCTGTTCTCCGTCAAGGGTTACCCTAAACACTCATCATGAGACTGAGCTCGACGGGCATCTAGCAGACGCACCGTCCGTGGGATCAAACTGGTCTATTTCCTACGCCGAACATACCCTAAATGAAGATGTAGGGTGAGTTCCGGCCAGATAACATACCGACAACCGAGGTCTTCACATTTTGACGACTCTTCAGTTCCACATCTGACCAACTCACAGGATTAACTCGGCAATCAATGGATTGTGGGACGTTCAAGACTCACATCAATGATCATAGTAGCTCCAAGTGCAAAGCGCAGGTCACAGCCCCTGCGTGAGCGTGATGTTGGTAACAACGTTTATATCGCTCCTCAAGACACATGATGATGTGAAGAAATTTCGTTCACCGGGAGCAGAATCGAGTGTTGCTAGGTGCTTGATCTGCTACGCGAAAATCCACGTCATCGCCGTGTCCACGGGAAAGGAATGTCATGTTTCGTGTTGCGAGGGAGGGGTATCCATCTAAGTGACGTGGCATTCTGCGAATTGAATGGGTGAAAGGGTTGGTCCATGCAAACCGTCTTCTTACGTTTGGAACTCGGGTGGTAAGTTTTTGGGCTGAAACAGAATGTAACTGGCCTGCCATCGACCACGGCCGCAGTCTTCACCACACGCGCTTGACTGTGCGCTGGGCAAACTGTCACACGTCATGCTCCGATCTGACCGGCTCAAAAAAAAATTGGGATAAAAATCGCAACACGACGCACCGGTCTTCTAGGTACCAGTAGAATTAAATATTCCCGTCCGCGAGAACTACGGAGTTGCGCCAAAGGACTTACATAATTACATAATAAAACACCATAACTAAAGCTTAATGATTAGTAAATATCGAAAGCAGAAACTTACCTAATTACACTTCAACGTTGTCAACTTCGATCCTACTTCGTCGCATCCGAGGATAATGTGCTAGTAGTATCTTGTCGTACGTTGCTAGTTTATCTTCTCTTCGCTTCTTGTTTGTCTCCTAAACGCCCTCCTAGTAGTAATTCACCGGGCGAACCGTAAGATTTCTCATTGTGAACCCTTGCAGTACTTTGAACGAGAGCTGGTGCATGTGTCTTGGGTACCATGCGGGCTGGGGTGGGTTCCACTCGCAGCGACTCCTAAAAAGGATAGGTGAGGTCTCGACCATCATGTCGTGCTACTTACAGCGCCCAATCTAGCGACACTGGGAGTTTAGATGTCGTACAAAGACCTCGATCCATCCAGACAAATATTCAAAGTCTACTACCGCTAGTGCCAAGGTTTCGCAGAGATAGCAGGGTCGATTGCTGCGCTCGATTCCTACCCCTGGCTTCGGGCACCGTAATCAACCCTGATATATATATCTTTTGCTTGGTACATGTATAGTATTTTCGTTCACCGTTGACGTTACACGTCCAGTTGATTCAAGCGGGCAACCTCAGGCGTGAAGAGAGGGCTTCCGCTCATTTCGCGGCTTGGCCTCGTGGATCCCATTTCCACGGACGTCATCGACCACGCGTAGTCCCCGTCGGTCGAACCACCAGCCGCGAAAACTAGTCATTTTCTTCCAAATAGGAGTTGGAGGGGATGTCGTTTCCTCGGACCCCCGACCACGTAAATTCTTGCCTGTCAGGCTCAGTCGACGGCAAACGGGCGGGCACTGCATGCAGCGGCATGCATGGCAGTCTGGAACCGTTGGTCTAGGAGAGAAGAACGATCTGCGACGACGGCGAAGCGTCAAGAACCCTGAATGGCAGCATGCCTGGCCAGTTGCAGTGCTTGGCCCGTCTGATCTTTGAATCGGAACGCCCCAAGGCTTGGAATTGTTCTTTTCATAAGCTTCCGTGTCGCCATAATGCGGTGCGGTTAAGCTGAATTATGTACACACTTCGGACGGGTGTTTATCTTCGAAGTCGTCGCTCTGGAAACCATCTCCAGCACCATTCGAGTCATTCGTCCAAATTGAATTCTTTGGTGGACGTAACCGATCCTAATTTTGACTCACTGTGGACTCTTAGTGATTGAAGTCACTGTTACCGCGCCATAGGTAACTATACATTAATTTTACCACTCGTCCAACGTGCTTGGATGCAGCACCAGTACCATCCAAATAGGAAGTCGTCGATAGCTAGCCACAGGACGCGTAGCCTCTCATCGGCTCTCAAAACATATTCGTAGCGTGTAAATTCTTATCACTAGATGTTCGAGGTCCCCGAACTTCATCCAGAGGCCTTCGCCGGCTCCGTATGTCCGGGTCGTCAGGTCATGTTTTTGAGAAAACCCATGAAATATGTGAATTATCGGTGACTGCGACAGTCGTACCTAGAATCTTCCAACCACGAAATCTCGAATGCATGCACAACAGAAGTGTGTGAGTGTGAGATACACAAAGTAGAGAACAAAAACAATCCATGCGAATCGCTCGGTCGGAAAGGAAAAGCCCACTCATCTCGGCCCAGGCTCACCCATCATGACCTCCATCGCCGCCGACACCATTATCTCGCTCACTGTTGGCGCGACCCAGACCCGCTGTCTCTTTTCCTTGCTCTCTCCTCCCTCGCCATTGCCACCGCCATTCCTGCCCTTTTGTTCGTTGACTTCTTCCTCAGCCATGTCGTCGTCTTCGCCACGTTCCATGTCTACGTCTACATCAACCTTCGCCCCTTTTCCCTCTGCCTCTTTTCGCTTCCCCGCGAGGTACGCCAAGTATTTGAGACTATGTCTCGCCGCAGGAGGCCGTGCGATGTGCATCGGCGGCGCAGCGAACCACAGCACTTCATTTGTCTCGGGCGACCTATCAAAGTGCACAGCTGGATTCGTGCGTCAGCCACGAATCCATGTAAAAGAAAAAAGGAGGGAGAGAGAGAGAGAAAGGAAAAATAAGAGAAAACGCAACTTGTCTCGGGCGATAACTTGTCCACGATAGGCGGGACCGTCAACGCACCCGCTGCCGTCAACATCGACCGGTCCTTGGTGTCGCCGCTCCCATTCACGGCAGCACCACCGGCGGTAGATGCGCCCGGCACCACGTACGCCTTGGGAATATGTCCCTGAGCAGTGACCCCGGGCGTCTGCGGCGCCGGAGGTACCACACCCGTCTTGATGGCAATCGATGTCACGGCAGCACTCGAACCTGCCTCCGCAGTGGTGGCAGC
>JBBPRP010000440.1:0-14719 GCA_038093135.1 Leccinum longicurvipes
AAACAGGGTAAAGCTCCTGCTGGACTCCAATGGCAGTGGGGAAAGCGACACTGAGAAACTCGTGTCTAAGGGGATCCAGAATGGAGTATTGGTACTCCCAGGAGCATGTGCCCTTCCGAGCGGGCAGAAGTCTACGCATGTGCGACTCTCCTTTTCGTTGCTACCGGAAGAGATGGCGTACGAAGCATTGAAGAGGTTGAGGGCTGTGATCGACAGCGAAAGAAAAGAGCGCGCGTTGGCGACACCCCAAAGAAAAGGAAACACATCGCTCACTGGACTGAATACCTTGAATATGGCCCAGAAGGTGGACCGACTACGGTCGAAGTTATGATCAACCACGCCGAAGAAACGGGCTTGATCTGAAAGAGACAGTTAGTGCCAGTGCATGTTGAAATCATCTCGTTTACTGGCTGTAAATACCATACAGAAGCGATGTACGGGTTCATAGTTGTTAGTGAATCTGCCATGTAGTACTTTAGGTGAAGTTGGTAACTTGAGGCTTGAAGAAACATACGATCAGCGCTAGCACGACCACTGGCAGAGTTGAATGTTGACGTTGACGTTCAAGCAGCGCAAGAGCTGACTTGGCCCCGGGCCACAACTTGACATGCGACTCCGGTCTTTGATTCCTGCCATTCCAAGCGACCTCGTCGCCGCTCTCGAAGCCTGTGGAATTAGAACAGACATCGACTTTCTATTTTCCGGGACTCCCATCAACATCCTGCAAAGACTCCCATCCGGCGTGGTCAGCCTCGTGGATCTCAAAACATACATTGCTTTGGTCACCCAGAGCGCGTCCGCTCACGGCATTCGGGGCGACGCGTTGTATGCAGAGGAACTTCGAACGCAATGTGACCGTGACACAGACCTTTCCTGCGGCGTGGACGAGCTCGATGCGTTGGTCGATGGTTTTGGAAACGGTCGGGTCTTCGAAATCTCTGGGGATAAAGGGTCTGGAAAAACGGTGCGGAAGGGCGCGAATTTATCATTTTATCATGTTTCTCAATCACGAACTTCAGTCACTCGTGTTGCAGATTGCCCTGCGGTTGCTAGCAGGAAACAGGGGAGCCTCCGTGCTGTGGATGGATACCACTGGCGACTTTTCCGCAGAGCGAACTCGCCAGTTAGCTCAACGTTTATGTGGAGAGGTGACGATCACGGTTTCCATCCGCTCAGATAGACTGAGTACGTGGAGGACTCTTCCGCAGTGCTAGAACGACTTCAGGTCTCGCTCGTACTCAACACCGAGACTGCACATGTTCTTCTTGAAGATCTTGAATCTTCATTAACGGTATGTATACTCGTTTGACTCGTGATCCAGATGACCCAAGGATGCCAGACCAATGCGTCGCGCGATTCCAGAGTCCGCCTAGTGATCATCGACGCGATTACTCCACTTCTGGCGCCGTCTCTCTCTGCTGTATCATTCCATGGACACGCAGACATGACCACCTTTATGCAGCATCTTCGCAGCATCGCTCGGTCGTACTATTTGGCATTTCTCGTGAGTATCTATGCATTTTACCCAACGTTGTCTGACTCCTTGGAGATCGTAAACAATACGTCCGCCTCTCCAACCCCCAATTCATTGTCTGTCTTCTCGTCGACTACAAGGAAACCAGCTCTGGGCCCTTCGTTTACCTTTCTTACGGACTGCACCGTCTGGCTGGCCAAACACGAAGACACAACGAGGGCCGAGGCAGGATCCTCGATGCACGTAGCCGAGATCTTCAAATCACGATCAACAGTGAGTTTCCCTAATTTCTGGCCCAACCTTTCTTTCTTAGTCGAATTAAATCTAGCGATCAGGAACGTGGTGTAAGTTCAAGATCCAGAGTGGCGTTCTACGTTCGACGACACAAGGATGAATGCGACTGGATTCTGTGCATGGCATATCAATGCGTACAGCCCTGTGCTTTCCTTATCGTGTAGTCCAAGAGGGTTGGAAGTTCCAGTGACCAGAACCATGACCTGTCGTCTGATATACCACAGCATCCCATTCAGCTTGATACCCATGAAATCGTCAGCCAACCGTAGTCCTACCCTGATACTTGGGATTGTTTCGTATCCAATGTGACTCATTTTGAGTCTACTGTACAACTGGCAGCCATTAATTGAGAGGTGCTTTGCCAAGACATTGTCGAAAGGGAGCCCCCGTACACTTATAAAGCACTTTTGGTAAGACTGGAGATGAGCGTGCTTCGAGTCACTACTTGATGACCTTGGAAGGCGCGACCCTTCTCAAGGCCCTTACAGCTGTAGTGGCACGCATCGCAGACACACGTACGTACAGCCAAGGACTAGACACAGAATTCCCTGGTAACGCCAGTAGCCCCTTTGCAAACGTGAATTCGAATAGTCTGATACTCCGAAGATCATATTCCCGGATACAAAACAATACTTGAACAGAGGTCATGTGGTGATAATTATCAGAAATCTCCGAACCTGGCCCGGCAATCAATGTACTACCCTTGAACGAAAGAGAAACGTGCACTCACCGGTCCGGCATGATGACCGGGGCGAGCAAACTCCACATGTAAAGGAGCATGCAAACCCAGCTGCTGACGACGCGCATCCACATCGCTGTCTCGGAGCGTCCGATGTAGACGATCTCGTCTGAGTCGATACCACTCTGCTCGGTCGATACCACATTCCTGCAGATGGCACAGTGAGGGATTAGGACAAGTACATTTAGGCAAGGGGGTGACTGACCAATCCGTGAGCAGCATCGCAACATACATTGTCCCTAGAGCAAAGATGACATGGAACCAAGCGTACTACACGGGTGCTCAGCGATGTGTGGCGACGCGAGAAGGAACAGCCTTACATTGTAGCGAGTACCAGAACGTTCGTCGTCCTTGGACTCTCCATAGTCATCTTCCTCCTCTTCCTCCTCGTATAGTGCAGACTCAGGGATAGCGCTAGAATGTTGGGAATCAAAATGTCTTCATTTGATGGGAAATGTAAACATACCCTGCTTGCACCGCAGCCAACAATGCTTGATACCTGGGGGATTCAGTGCGCCCCGGTTGCGTGGTCACCACCCCCATCTCGGATTGCGTCCCGTCGTCAATGGGTAGTTGGACGGCACCGCCCTTCTTCCCGCTTCCCACCAACGCTCGGCTCTGTGTGGCTGCTCGACTAGTGGAATAGGCGATTGCGAGGAACGTAAAGACAGCGCCAAGGACAACCGTCGTCGTCCCGGTCGTACTCGAACGCATAAACGGGTTGCAAGACTCGTGTGCATGATTGGTCACGGCCGACGTGATGAGATACGTACAATATGCCGCCACCATGCCAGACTGAGCGAGGCCAGACCTTGGGTTCGCCTCTTGCACCGCTGGGTAGATGGACACAATCGTACTGAGGATGCAAAGGGCAAGATTAAACGATATGAAGAAGCGATTGAGGGTGCACCCAGAACCGGCAAAGTATCCGTAGAGAACGCCCGTAAGAGTGATAGTTGTGATATACATGACAGCGGTAGAGCTGATGAGGATCCATTGCCAAAAAGTCGACTCGTGCTTCTCGTAGTTTTCCAGACAGGTCTCCGACCAAGAGTGGGCAAAGTCGACCAATAGAACGAGACCAAGAAGGATGAAGATGGTGGCGCCAATGAGGGCGATGTAGTCCCCCCAGAAGATGAAGAAGCCGTTCGGAATGAAAAAGGTGACGATGACCAACAAGAACCAAAGCAAAACTTTCGGACCCCACCAGCTGGAAAATGTAAGCGAATGGGTGTCGAGGGAGAGAGATCACCTTACCCATTCTGTATTGCTGCGCGTTTATCTCTGGACTCCGTGACACCAATGAGGGATAGACTCAGAAGAGAGTGGAAGAGAAACAATGCAAAGCAGACTCGATGAACCTAGACGCGACGTGAAGGTGATGATGAGTGGGGTCGAGGACAAACAAGACGTACCGCGAGCACACCATAACACTTGCCTTCCTCACATTCCATCTTTATATAGTCGTAACTCCACTCCTCGATCTTGCGTATGGCGAAGGGCGTCTTCATGAGCCATGCCAGAAGTGAATTGAGTATGAATATGATCTAAACGAAAGCTAAGGGGTCGAGAACTCAAAAAATATCGCGAATGCTTGCCGCAAACCCGATTCTAGTAGCAATAGACGAGTTGCAATTGCAAGACTTGCAGAACATAGAGGCTATTGACTAGTGAGTGAATATTATGTGGCAATACGGCGAACTGACCTGCGGTGCTGGTGAAACAAAAGGCCAGACCGCCAAGGCATGACGTAGCTATCGTCCCTAGCGAACCAGCGAGAGGCAGGGAAAACAAGATGCCCATGCTGGGCCGTTACAGTCGTTCAGTTGTAGTGTAGGAGTAAGGCAAGTACGCAGCGCACAGCTTCAATACTACCCAACCTCCCGAAAAGGACGTGCTTTCACGCGTCCACAAAATGTAACTTATGTACATAAATCGAGTCACTGCTAGTACAACATTCAAACCAAGATCGGTACCATGCGGATATCCCTGCAAGCGTCAGCTACTTTTTAACATACAATCTTATCCATTCCTAAAGCAGACAGTCGTCATCTAGGGTTCCATGTCCAGACGAGTTGGTCACAATTCCCCTTCCATTAGGAAGTCAATGGCAAAGTGGGGGTTAGTTCCAGGCGGAACAGGTGTCACGTCGTCTTCAACCCTATGCTCATCTACTTCTTCATCTTCACCCTCGTTGTTTGCAACGGAGATATCTCCTAAAAATAACTCTTCCTCATCTGCAGCAACGAGGTCTTCTGGCATCGGCTGAGGATCTTGAGCCCTCGCCAGCTCGTTTCTCCCTGGGTCCCATCTGTATATCGGCAGAGCAGCAGGGCTATGTGGAACACAACGCTCAGGCAGCTGCGATGAAACTTTCACATCTCGCTCTACTTGATCCATGTTGAAGTCGATCAGAGTGGAAGCCTCGGACACTGCTCGCTGTTGTGGTGGGTGCGAGAATCTCACAGACTCTTCTCCAGTGTGCGCCGAAAAATCAGCGGGAGATGAATTAAATTCAATGCCCTCGGTGTCAGGTTCGGTATCGGGCGTCACACGGTGGTGATAGGAGATGCGCTGTCTCTTTCTGGTAGACATGGTAATTGGCCGCAATGGAATCGGGGGCTGATCAGGTAAGCGCTAGGTCAAATTATTAGCTAGCAGTGTAAAGCGATGGATAATATACTACCTCCAATCGACAGCGACAAATTTGCTTTCCATTGCGGCCTGTAGCCGTCCAATACTGAAAATAAAGTGATTAGAAACCGTAAGGTCGAATGCTCGTTAAAGCGCACCGCAGCGACTTTATACAGTCCATCGTAACGGTACCCTTTAAGAGGAGCATATTGCGAGTTAGATCTCCAGGAACGAATGACTCTTATGGGATTTCCAGTGTCAAATGATATCTACAGACGAAAAATAAGTGAGAGGTCAACCGCAATGGGTCGTATTACGCACTATCAGTGCCCTGTTTCGACACTCATCCCAGGATTGGTCAAATATCTGCGGACCAAGGCGAAGCTAAGAAAACATGCGTCAGCTGCACGACCAGCAAGTTCGTGTCGAGGCATACACGTTTCGGGGGGACGCTATCGGACCACCTCTTCCTTCCACCCGCACCAGTATAGATACTGTGGATAGTCAGATACTGATCAGCATCTCGCGAAAATACTCGCACATGATATCCCCTCCATCTTCGTTGTCCTTGTACAAATTGCTTAAGGCGAGGGAATACGCGCCGTGTATTTTGTTTCCACATATACCAGCCACGGGCGAACGGTGAACCGCAGTATCTGAGCACTCCAGACTGTTGGATGACGTGAGAAAGTCGTGGATATGAAGGTATGGAGGTATTTACCGGGTATTCCAGTGGGTGAAGATCGGGATTCCGGGAATATTTCCAAATTTTTTTCTGTGAAGAGAGTTAGGGCGTTGACAAGTCATATATGATAGAGAGGAAGTTACTGACGACAGGGCACAAAGCATTAGTTTGCGTGCTTTCCTTAGAGCATGAATGTCAACTGGCTGCCAAGTATTAGCGTCATCCGGGACAGTAGTCGATGAGGTATCTGGCAGGGTGTCGTTGGAAGGAACGGGAGACTGCGCAGGCTGGTGTTCCACGGGGGTGGTCATGGTGGGGTACCAAGATGCGTATCAGCCAGTATCACCTCACGCAATGCCGCATCTATAGCTTTCCGCAAAGGGTAATCCCCTGCGGTCAGTGACTAGCTTATCGCCGATCTGACTCATGCCATCATTGCCATCATGGTAAGACTTACGTTACGCTATTCAAAACAGGAGAGGCCAGCCTGCAGGATCAATCCTTGATTGGAAACAAAAACACCTCCCTCGCTATTTCTGCGTCTAAGGACGACAAGCATCGAATGAATCTTGTGACAGGTGACTAATGAACGAAGATCGTTCTCTCAGAGCTGGGCGTTCGGCGTGCTAGCGATCCCTGCCTCACTTGCCTCGCCTCCTTGCCCATGCGCTTGCTATATCGCCAACTGGTCAATATGTAACAACGAACAAGGAATAGTATTAGACCATACAATGTTGGTTCTTCGTGCATGCCGATAGGAGCCACCGGGCGTGTCCGACATTCGGTACATTTACATATGTCGTCGAAGTGCCATTGCCACATGTAGGCTTGTCCTCTGAACCACGTTAACTGGGTCATCCTGTACACACAATACAAGAAACCACTAATTTGTCTCACCGTATATATATTGGGAAAGAGACGCGAACCAGAAAACGATGATTTTCGCTCCCAGGTCAACAAAGACACGGGTCTATTATAAGGTCAGTGCTGTCGAACCGGGAGGGTACAACGGAGACCAGATTTTCATTGACCATAGCCGGCCAAGGCACGCTTGCGACAAAATCCTGTCCTCGATTAAAACTGAGGGCGCGGAACGAAGCTGTACGTTTCCGCAGAAGTACATCCATCCAGTTGTCTCGAAGTACGCCAACCGGTGTCTGTGGAAGCGCCCGCCGCGCGCATGGCCTCTTTGAGACGGAGGAATTCTTCTGTGGTTCCATCGAGAAATGCGTTCGCGACTCGTGAGTATGGTCCCATCCAAGACCCGGAGACAAGTTCTGCCAGTGATTCATCCTCTGGACCCGTCACCAGTGGGACACCACAGTGAAAGCGTCGCCTAAACATCGAAACTGTCAAAATCTGGCCCCACGGTGAAACTCTTCTGCTGGGCATCGGTGTACCTTTAGCTGGTGCATTGGCGAGGTTACGTAGAAAACCATGGGAGTAATTTACATACCTTCAAACTTGGGTAAGCACCAGAGCGCTCAGTGAATCTGGCTTGTGAAATGGGGTAGACATCAAACAGCGCGAGTTCTGTCTAAAGACCATGGCACCAAGCGGTAGCTATCGCATACGCATGAACAGATGAACCACATGATTTCATATATTAGTTCCGTGAAACTGCCCAGTGCCGAATATTTGATCAAATCGCGCTGAATTGACCAAATTCATGCTCAACTGCAACTTTCAACGATGATGCATGATGGTCGTAGATGTCATGTGAAAAGGGGGATTAATAGAGTGAAACGGGCACTGCGAGAACGTCACGTGCGAGTGAAAAAGTCAAGCCAAGCCAGAAGAAAAGGGCTGCGGCAGCGAAATGGGATTTTGCTCTTGGCGCACACTCAACCCGATTAATCCCGTGTAGCAGGCGGAAGCCTTCGTCCACTTCAACGAGATACCTTTGCTCTCACCCGCCAACCATTCTTCAGATCACTACCAATATCTTCATTAATCCCCAGTCCAAACTTCGGCTCACTTTATATGAAAATGTTGAGCAACTACTTCTGGCGTCAGCGGATCAAGTTTGAGGCCACACTGGCGTTTTCTATGTTAGAGCCTTGGGAAAAGCTCGTTTCCAGTGAGTAACATTGTTACTGTAAATGCAAGCGGAAATTTTCCCACTTGTGAGAAGCGCGCTGTCACACCCGGATCTCTTACCGATTATTTTCAGTCCTGGTTTTCACATTTTTCGCGCTTCTCGTTATCTCTGGGCTGTACCAATATCTGCCGGAACACATTTCCATCATGCGCCAACGGGTGGCCTACTACTTGTGGGGTCAGGATGGAGACGACCGATTACTACGATTTTTCGTAGACCCTTGGCCACAGGAACTATGAGCCTATGAGAACGCTGTGAGTTTTTGTACCACTTCTGCGGCAGGATCATGAATGATAAACGACCATGAAGCGTCATTCAAACGTCGTTGTTACGTCAATCTTCATATCTAGGTGGATGTTGCAGCATAATACCACCTCTGTATACCGCTCGTACACTTACCCTACCTACTTGTTGCGCCGAGAGTCACGTGATTGAATACATTTTTCGGTTGCATCCGAACTTGTGAGATGAATAGGCTGCTCTAGTAGGGGCGCCTAGACACAAAACTCACGCTGCTCCTGCCCGACTCCCACAGATTTCTCCGTCCTCCTGTCCAATTACTCCAACTCCCCCACAATGATGCGTGACTCCAACCGCATACGAAACTACATCTGGAGACGCAAGTTGTTGATTGAGACCACATTTGCCATAAATGCCCTAGAACCTTGGGAAAAACTCATTTTCTGTGCGCACCTATGTTTCATCGTTTGGACACCACCCCATTTATTACTGTCAAACAGTTTCAGTATTATCTCTTTTGGCTTTCCTCCTCTTTAGAGGCATCTGCCTTATCCTTCCTTCTCAGCTTTTCGTAATACAACAACGGGCATCGTATTACCTCTGGGGGCATGGCGACCACGACCGCCCCCTAAGACATTGGGTGGCACCTCCACCCGTAAAGGATTTGTAGTTTTCTTTTCCTCTTTTCCTCTCCGGCGTTTATGTGGCTAAGGACGTGAGTTGCAACGTCCTCTCTCTTTCTCTCTCTCGTGCCGTTATTGACGACCT
This sequence comes from Leccinum longicurvipes, assembly GCA_038093135.1. Lineage (NCBI taxonomy): Eukaryota > Fungi > Basidiomycota > Agaricomycetes > Boletales > Boletaceae > Leccinum > Leccinum longicurvipes. Next base: position 8,936 of record JBBPRP010000440.1, read on the forward strand.
TTCCTCCCAAGTGGACCTACCTTGACGGCCTCGATTACCCTTTCTTCTTTTTATAGCCTACGTGATGATATTGTACCAATTTCCTCAGCAACGCACGGCGTGCGATCGCTCTCCACGTAGCATGCACCGCGCACACGCCCTTGCCCCACCCGGACACCGTATAATCCCCTGCATCTACGACGCTCCGTCTTGCGCGATTTGATACGGTCCCTCTCTCTCTCTTCTCACACATTTCACCTCCTTACGCACGCTACACGTTTCGACGACATGGGACGAGAGAATTACTACTTAGATATACAATACACAAACCCTGCATCATCCCATGTCGACCAAGGGCTGCTATTCCGTTTTGATGCCGTGTCTGCTCACCTAAAATAGAAAACCCATGCCATTATCATGCAGATGGCACGCGGTTCGAGCTGTATCCCGGAGTCGGATATTAAATTTAGAACAGTTGATGGTGTCGGGCCTCGACCGATCGACGGCTGTTTTTACTTGATCTGTGCAAGACGGCCCGAGACTTCGTACCAAGTACTGCCTCTTAACGAAGAGGTGTCTTTCCGTTGATGCACTGTTGAGGCTTGAGCCGCCGATCAATACACGCGCTCAGTGCCTGAGCCAGATTTATTCAACTCATCCCGGATGGCTCAGGCGTGCGATGGACTCGGAACACGAACTTGTTGATGGCCTCAGGGGCACCCTTCCCAACGTCTCCCATACAGCACTGCTCGCACTACACCGTAAATGCGTCGCATTAAATTTAGTAGGAATGTAATATGATACAAAACAACGGTCATGAATGTATGTATGTAGTGATGTGTCGTGAACCCATGAAAATGTAAAAATTCGCATACAAAAGCGCCGCCGATCGCGTACCCCCGGGGTGCGAATGTCTATCGAGGAGGTAAATAAGATTACCAGCGGCGAGGCAGGTTTATGATAACGGATAAAATATGTGCGGGAAATGATTTAAAAACCACATGTGAGGAGAAATTCATACATGTCCGAGCGTGAACCCCTCCAAGCGTATATGTGTCATCGTAAGTAATGATGCACCGCTGGGGGCAAGCCCCATGGCATCGTTTCCATTATCCTGAATATTTAGGTCGTACGAGTGATGTGGCAATCGTTCATGATAGGATTTATGTGACTGGGGACCAGAGTGTGAAAGGTACTGACACTGCGCAGCGGCTGTCAGACGGGCGGTGGCGAGGATCGCATGCGACCCTTGCCACCCCATTTCAGCAAAATCGGGTCGTCCGGTTTCGTGTCGGGGTGAATCTGGAACCGGCCCTCCCAGAGCGCCGCTGATGACCTCGAGGGATCATACCTTGCTGGGTCTGAGAGCGTGCCATGACTGTGCGGTGCCCAACCTGCACCGATAGAAGATGCTATCAAAGTCGGGACCATGGTCATGATTGAAGACCTTTGTTGATCGTGAAGCGTTAGCGAGCACACGAGATTGCAAGGAACACGACGCACAAAGCAACTCTACGCTCATCGTGGACACGTGCCGAACGACTCTTCCATACAAATGACGATGAACGCAGACGGCCACCACGAAGATTCGCAAAGGTTGCCAAATTGTCGCGAACAAGCTCAATGGCTTCGTTCCATTCTGCGTCCGGTTTGATAGTGGGCAGTGTTTCTGGGCTCGGAACAAGCCTCAAGAAGGCGAGCAAGCGTTCGAAAGGTTTATTAGGTAAAAGACGAATGAGAGCACCCAAGGGAATTGACACGACACCAAGGGCAAGCGAAATACCCCATTCTGGACCCCCAATGCGCGTGACCTGAAAGGCGGCACCGCCAATGAATACCACGAGGACTTGGACGACGATTTCTGCAGGAAAAACAATCATCAAACGCTGAAATCGCAAAGACGCGAGATAGCGAACTACCAATGAGGGTGATCATGAGGAAGTACCTATTTCTCAGTACGCCCTCAAAGATGTTGAGCTTGCGGTCAAGTCGTCTCGAATTGAGAGAATTGAAAATTTGTGCAAACACGAAGATGTTGAACACCACGGTCTGCACGATCGTGTTATTCGTCGACGTATCCTCGAGACCGAGAATTTGAAGACCACAGAAGTGGAAGACGAGCGTGATGACGATCTGATACGCCGATTGCAGTAATATTTGCTTGTACATGTCGACAGTAAACAGCGGAGCAGTGAGCTTATCTGGCTTTCTGTCAAGGAGGACAGGAGATGCAGGATCAGTAGCAAGGGCGAGAGCGGCGAATGTATCCATGATGAGATTGATCCAAAGTAGCTGCACAGCCGACAAGGCGGAAGTTTCTGAAGACGAAATGATAGCCGTCAGAGACGTGACAACAACGGCGGTCACGTTGGTAGAGAGCTGAAACTGCAGAAATTTCCTGACAGCATCATTGACGCAACGACCCCACATAATGGCTTTGACAATGGAAGAGAAATTGTCATCCATTAGGATGACGTCGGAAGCATCTTTGGCCACCTCAGTGCCAGCGATGCCCATCGAAAAGCCGACATGCGCAGTCTTAAGCGCAGGTCCATCGTTGGTACCATCACCAGTCACCGAGACGATCTCTCCGAGGTAACGCAGCTTTTCAACAAGAACTTTCTTGTCTTCTGGGGAGGAGCGGGCTAGTACTTGAAGTCTTGGCACGACTTCGAGCATCTCCGCGTCGCTCAACTGCCGGAAGACTGGCCCTTCCATGATTATGCCACCTGCAGTGAAAATTCCACACTGGGAAGCGATCGAGCGGGCCGTGAGGACGTTATCACCGGTGCACATCTTGACGGCAACACCAGCTTTCTGACAATCTGCGACAGCTTGTCGAACACCATCGCGTAGGGGATCTTCTATGCCGACAATGCCAACAAGTGTGAGCCCGCGGGCAAGGTCTTCATACGGTATCTGAATATCGATGAGAAGACGAGCGGGGTAATAGTTGTCAACATACATCATCCTCCACATAGTGGTTCATCCCCGGAGGAGGCCAGGTAGTAAAGTCACGGTAGCAGATAGCGAGGGTTCGGAGGGATTGATTGGCGTAAAATATGATCGTGCGGGAAACGTTGACTTCAGCGTACGTATCGATTTCGGCGGTCTCCACAGTGGCATTCTCATCGCCTGCTTCACTCGCGGATGGCGAAACAACAACGTGACGAGTGCACAGTTTCGTGAGGATCTCGCTTGCCCCCTTTACATACAATCGGTGACACCCATCCTCCAACTTCACCACGACGCCCATGGCTTTGCGTTCGCTCGAGAAAGGAAATACTTGAATGACGTCAGCCGCATCTCGGGTTTCTTTGTGATTTGGCCAGTTCAGTTCCTTAGCAAAGTTCAGGAGCGCAATCTCTGTCTTGCTGCCAACGAAGGCCGGCCGGCCGGTCTCGTGATCTACATCTTCAAAGGCAGTCGTATTGGTAGCGATGGCCGCATTGAAGAGCCTTCGAAGTTGAGGAGAAAGGACGGTGTTGATTTGGCTCTGGTCGACGGAGAAATCCTGGTGGTAACCAGAAATCCCAGAATCGGTACTCGTGCGAGGGCGATGCTCGTCTCCTACATTCGTTCTCGACTGATTATCCCGCAACTGGCGTGCAAACTTGGCGTGAATGCCGATGGACCCTGCAACGACCGTCATGACGTTCTGAGTAAGAGTACCGGTCTTGTCTGTGCATATAACAGATGCGTTCGCCATAGTCTCGCATGAGCCGAGGACACGGACAAGCAGATTCTCCTTTGTCATGCGCCGCGTAGCGAACGCGAGCGCAATCGTGACAGCAAGGGGAAGGCCTTCAATAAAGGTCAGTCGGATATAGTTGGTGACAGCACGTTCGACTGGCCTTCCGGAACAGCAATCACAACGAGGGTAACGGAGATGATAAGAATTTGCACAAAAGCCATGCCTTTCTGATTTGCGGTTCTGGATGTGTTCGTTCAAAGTCAGTAATTGAAAGAGAAGCAAACGAGAAAAATTGACCTCGTAGGGTTATTCGTTCCCAACTGAACGAAGAAACGTATCATGAGAGCGCCAAACAAGACTGCGCCTGCTATAATCCCGGCCTTTGCAATCAATTCTGCGATAACATTCAACTTCAGTTGTAATGGTGTGTTCTCAGAATCGGTACGCAAGGCTGATGCGATGTTAGTCCCAGTGGAAGGGGAAGGGAAGAGATTCCTCTCACCCATCATGATACGCCCATTGAAGCTTTTTGTTCCGACTGCGACGACGACATATTTACCGACACCTTCCAGCACCTTGCTACCACTAATGATGAAGCAATCCACGTGTGCAAGGCTAGGCAATGCATGCTTGAATTCCCCTCCGACAACACCCTCATCTCCAAGGCGTGCGCTGTCGTGTGCATGCTTGAGTGCCAGACAAGTTGAATACGGTGCTTTCTTGATAGCATCCGCTTCGCCGGTAGCCGCTGACTCGTCACACTTGACATTGTGGCCAGAAATAAAGATTCCATCACAGGGGACAACCTCGCCCGGTTCCAGTAAAGCAATGTCGCCGACTACCACATCCTGTGAGAGGCAAATAAGTCAGAAAAAGGTGACCAACGATGCGGGGAACGTACCTTGACATCTATGAGATGCTCTTTGCCATTACGAATGACTTTGACGGAACGCTCTTCCTTCTTTTGATTGAGCACTTCGAACTGGCGTTCCTTTTGCCAGTCGTTAAGAGAGCCAACGATGACCTGAGTACAGTGAAGAGGGGACACAAACCAAACACGAGTACGACTCACGACAATCAGAATTGCAATGATGATTGCAACGCCTTCGACCCAGTCGACGGGTGGCTGGCCAGCGGGAAGCGGTGTCCCGAAATCCTGAAAGAGGCCCAGCGCCAGCGATACTACAGCAGCTATAGACAATAGGACCTAGAAATGAACATGAAGGAACAGGTATCTGCGAAAAGCGCAAGATAGACATACTAGGACCTTGTCCTTGAGTGCATGCCACATCAGGCCAAGGAGAGACATTGTCGGGCGTTGGGGCAGAATATTTTCGCCGTATACGGCCTTACGGTCTGCCACTGAGGCGGTGTGAGGGTCAAGCGTGTTGCGCACATTATTACCGCCTGCGGCAGAAGATGGGCGGGGCTGGGTGTGATCTGATGTGGTCGAAAAGTGCTTATCCACGTGACGATCGTGCCTTTGAGAAGCGCCCTTGCCAGCACCCGGCTCAACATGAGACAGGGGACCACCACCACCATGGTCGGGTACATCCAAAAGTAAGCCACGAGTAGCGTGAGTGCCAAGGCCTTCGAGGATGCTGGAGATACCTCCGAGATGTTCGAGCGTATCCAAGTCCTTTGGATCCAAAAGGCTCGCGAGTTGATTTGGGTCAAACGAGAACGGGCCAAGGTCGGGCGGAGCGTCATCCAGAACGGGAGGATTCGGAGAATGGGCTTCGGGAGAAAGGTGGGGGTGAGGATTCGTTGAAGGAGGAGACTCTTTTTGGTCGGAAAAGGGACCTTTGAATTTAGACGGATCAGAGTCGCGGTGAATGTGAGAGGCGATTGTCAGGCTAGTAGCATCCGATTTGGGACGACGGATGGGAGGCAGATTAAATTCGGCTGGGCCATGATCCACTTCAGTTTCGTCGAAAGAGCTGCGACCATCGTGCGAGCTAGCGAAAGTGGTTATGCTAGCCTTCCTGCGATGGGCGGTTCTGTCTATAGCGGATGGGCTGAGGAGTTGGAGAGAAGAAATTCCGGAACGCTCATCTGGTCTGTTATCTCTGAGAGCGAGGGAAGTTGCAAAATGCACTGAAGATTGAGTG
>JBBPRP010000441.1:0-14710 GCA_038093135.1 Leccinum longicurvipes
TCTGTTATTGACGGAGAATGAGACCGAATGCAACAACAGGGAGGGTGCACCGTATCCTGAAGAAATCGAGGAATATACGCCTGATGACAGGTTCCGGCACATTCTTGGACTCCTATGGAAGAGGGTTGTACGCCCCGTTCTTCTTTCCCTTGGTCTACTGGTACGATACCATTTACTTGAGCATGTGGCAGATGATTTCTGATGTACTTTTTGTTTTATCAGACACCACCGGCTGCAAATGAGAAAGCAACCCGTATCTTTTGGTGCCCGACAGGGCCTTTTGCATTTCTGCCCATACATGCTGCTGGTCTCTACGGAACAGATCGAGCGGGCACAAAGCTTTCCGAATTCGCTATATCTTCCTACATACCAGCACTCAGTTCTCTCGCCCCATTCGCTGAGCCAGGTACCAATGGTGCCTCCAAGCCGTCTAACATTTGTCTTGTTACTGTTCCCCAGCCGCCACAGGATGGTCAAACTAAGCTGCCCGGGGTCAAGGAAGAGATTAATCACATTGAAAGGCTGTCCGACAAATCCAGATTTGTAACTCTGCAGGGATCTCTCGGTACCGTCGAGGATGTCGTGGCGAAAATGACCCACGCCAATTGGGTTCATTTCGCATGTCATGGGGTACAAGATACTGAGAAACCGTTAGACAGTGGGCTTTGCCTAGCGGACGGTCGTCGTTTGAAGCTCTCAGACATTATTCGATTGTCGCGTCCTCATAGCGGACTTGCTTTCCTTTCGGCCTGTCAGACTGCACAGGGAGAGGAGAAGTTGTCGGAAGAATCCGTGCATCTCGCTGCTGGCATGCTTCTTGCAGGTTATGGTGGCGTCATCGCGACGATGTGGGCAATATGGGATCGTGACGCACCGAAGGTGACCAAGGACGTGTACAGGCACCTCTTTCGGGATACTGGGAAGGCTCCCGACAGCACGGAGGCTGCAGAAGCGTTACATTGCGCTGTTCAGCACCTCCGCGACTCTGGCGCCCCCTTTGACTCTTGGGTTCCATTTATCCACGTCGGTAGGTAATGTTTGGTCAGGTTCCGAGTTTATTGGTCTATATACACACTCTTCTCGAAGACGACTACGTGCATTACTGAAGTTCTTGTTCATGTGCAAGGTTCCACCCACCAAAACTCGGAGGTCAACTTGCTGTGCCTCACCATGACGACCTGCAATTCAACTGATCGGTGGAGAATGTCATATTTGTTTGGATTGTTCCTTGGCTTGTCGTACTCATTCCGGGTGCAGGGCAGGCGTAGATCGAGTACTTATGTGTGAGGTCCCTTGAGTGCGACTACGATATCCTGCAGCTCTGCTTGCCTTGCACGGAGTCTCTCCCTCTGTGCTTCATTTTGGAGTAATTCACCTTGCATCAGTGTGCGCTCACGCTTGAGCTCATCTAAAATCTTCTGGTGATCGGTCTTCTCGGTTGCCTTCTTCGACACCACCTTGGCTATTCCCCGGGCCTTCCCTTTGACTAACGTTGCATCCCCAGATTCTGACTCTGACTCTGACTCCACCTGGATGGGGGAGCCCGACCGCTTTTTTGAACCAGCCGTGGCAATCTGGGTAGGTCGAGCTACAAAGGGATATATATGACTCCGGAAGGGTGTCGAAGAATGAATGGGCTCACCTTTAGACTTTAGCAATACCTGCTCCAGCCTCATTTGATCCAGCCTTCGCTTCCCTCTCCCACCCCGTCCGGGGCATCTGCTGCACTTTGTTTTGCATCTAGCGCAACGGTCGCACGCGAATCCACCGGCTAGACCAACGCATCCTTCCCCCCTTTCTGCGCACCGATCACATGGTGCTTCTTTCTTGCGCATCTTCAAGAATGCATTCGAGATCGTGGTGGTTTCTCCCTCTGTCTCATCTTCCTCGTTTGCGCCGTCTACTTCCAGCAAGGTTCGCTGATTCAGTCTGTTGGGATCGCCCGGACTCTACTAGGATGCTGTTCACTTACCTTCCTTTGGATAGATGAGCCCCCGGACGCCTTCGAAACTGCACGTGATATTTCGTTGACACCGCGAGTCTCTGGAAAAAGAATGTGTTCGAGTGGCGTTTTCTGTCCACGCACGTCAGTTAGTGCCGCGGCCTTTTCACCGTCTTTCTGATCGGTGGTCTTCGTAATCTTTTCGTCCCTCGAATCTTGTGAGAGAATCATATGCCCCTTGCTCACTTTCCCTTGTCGACCTTCGTTTGCGGGGCTACATTGGACACCTTGAAGATCTTGGCCTTGGCTGTATAGTTCATGCCTTTCGTGAGGAGCGTCACCCTCTGGAATGTATCCTCCATTTCCCTCGTGGCAATGCACGCAAGAACGCGCCCCTGTAGCAGGTGGCCTCTTGCACGATACTCCCCCGCGCGAGTAGCAGTGGCATGGAACTGATGCCTCTCCGCGCTTCCGCTTCCGGGCCGAGGATAGCGGCGCATGCGAAGTACCACGCCGCACTCTAGCAACTGAAATCTGCCGGTGTGTATACAAGGTCAGTGGATCTTATGACGACAATGAGATAAAGGAACACAACGACCGACCGGTCTACCACCTCGGACATGTTCCTTGGACCGCCGCGCTTCAGCCGCTGCGAGCGCGTGTGCAGACACATCTGCATGCGTTCGACACGTCTCTTGGTCTTCGTTCTCGTTCTCGTTCTCGTCCACATCTACCTCTGCTGTCGAGTCTTTTCCTGGCGCGCTCCACGCCACTTGAACGGGCTCATTTGTCCGTCGTAGCGCGTCTTGTTTCTGCTGTAGCTCATTGTGGTGTCGCAAGTGTCCTGCTGAGCGTGGAGCCACACGATGAGCTCGGGGAGGGAGTGGGGTATAACGCTCGCGTCGGCTTCCGACATGTCAATAGATGATGGCGGCACCGTGACTGGGGCTAGGTTAGTTATTATATGAAAGTGAAGCAATAGAGAAAGATGGGACTCAGATAAAATCAGATTGAGATTTCGGACAAGCCATTCTCCAGACTTTGTAGGGGGAAAAGGAGATCACGTGTAGAGGATCAGAGAGTTACGCGTCGCGTTCTGCTTTGTCGCGTTCCCGCAAATATTATTGATTGTGCTTGGCAACCAATGTGCAATGTGCATCATGATTTTCCCATGCTGCTCCTAATTTGTCCTCCTTTTTGCTTTGTTCTTTCTTTCTTTGTTGTTGCAACGTTGGAATCCCAATATGCAACCCGTAAAACTGGAAGGTACATGCTGTACGTGTATTATTGTTACTGCAACTGAGTTCTGAGAGTTGTTCTACTATGACTTGACCGGGAGTTGCCAGTGTGTATGCCTTTAGAATTCAACACAACCAAACAACCTTGAACTTTTGAACCACCCGGCTCGGAGCAAGCACAATGTGACACGAAAATCGCATGATAATTTGGTCTACAACATCAAGAGTAAAGGCACCTTATGGTATTGCCTGCCTTTCTACCCTCGACTCCCAGGTGCTCCCAAGGACCTTGTACTCGCCAATTTCTTTAAATCCTCGAAGTTCCGAGTAACCACCTTCACAAGCTTCAAATACTTTCTTACCACCCTAAGGGCACTTCATCAACACGCCACCTATCTATCAGTTCTGCAAACTCATGCATTGCTTTGACCATGGACAAGCTCATACTTGTATTCTTTCAGGACGTGCACTTCCGAGTAAACGATGATGTCTGACTGGTCAAGTGTGATATCCTCCAGCTCTTCCCGCCTTGCACAAAATTTCTTCCCTGCCTCATTCTGGAGCAACTCATCATTGCACCAACATGATGATAATACCCATGGCCGACGCTCTTACCACTGAGGGTCAACTACAGATTGGCCACAGGTGCTACTATGCCGTGGTTGGGGTACCCCAATCACTGGCATCGATGGTGCATTTTGAAGGGTATTATGACCGAATGCATTAATGGCTTGTTTTTTTGGCCACGCAGGGGCACAACCAAATGCACCTTTTCCAAGCTTGTCCAATTCCACACCATGGTGTGACGGAATAGGACGGCTCAACGAGGGTCAGCATCTACCATGGTCACATTTTGGAAGGCGACATCAATACCCTTGACTGTGTGATTGCACAAGTGTTCGTCACAAAGGTTCCCTACAAGTGTCTCATGGAAAACAGGTCACTGGAATCATACAGAAAAGGGCACGATGTCTGCAATGCGGGCAAGCTGGGCGCCTCTATCGAAGAGGGATTCGTAACTTGCGAGCTCTGTGGAGAGGGGTTTCTGCTTGGATGCATTGTGAATCTCGTAAAGGGTGAGGGTGATAGGAAGGTAATCATGGTGCCTTTTCTTGGGTCGACTGGGTTGGTCAGTGTCTACCTCTGGCTGACCTACAGTCTGTAGGGCATGTCCGACCCTGTAATTACCAGGTGGCATTTGGGAATGAACCGTTCGTTGTACGTACGATGAGCCTTAGGAAACGAGGTCATCTGGGCGTCACTCTGACAAGTCTATCCAATCACCACCTTCCAACGTTCACTGGAACACTAAAACAAATTATAATCGACAGGTCAACGTGGAGTCCCACTCATCCGACCCAACTCCCAACTGCACCACAAATAACTTCTCCGTATCATACTTGTCCTTGATGCTCTTCAGCTTATCATAATGGTCCCCAAAGAATGAATACTGCCAGTCAATCTCGAACGGCGATGCCTGTTTCGAGTCAGCGTCCGTCCACCGTGACCACGAAGACACTACTCTACATACCTCGTTCAGGTATGTACCGATCCCAGGTGTCAAATCGTGCATGCTCTTCGTCCACAATTTGACTCGTTCCATTACGCTCTCGACTTCGACAGGCGTCGCGCTGTCACTCCAAGAAAAGCCGTTGCACAACGGATGGACAATCGCAGTTCGCCACGCAGGATTCAACCCGACCGAATCAGCCCCAAACTCGCTCACTTTTCCTCCAGCGATCGTACTGATGCCATTGCAGGCATCTTCGTCAGCAAACTTATCCGGCAACACGATAACAGAACTCACTTGATCCCTGCGTCACAGTCGATGACCAACTCTGCGATTGCCGTACCATTGGCTTCAATCACATCCGCAGTGAGCAACCGGGACGAGATCAACCCATAGGATGCAGGTGTTTGACTCTCTCCTTCAACCACATATGGACCGAATGTATCGAACCACGAAGAGTAGAACGTCGTCTCGCTGACGGACACCACCCCACCTGGAAGTGCCAACGACGCTACATAGTTTTGCCACGCCTGCGACGACGCCGTCGCAGTATCATTGCTCATAGCCGGCGCCCAGTAGGTGAAGCTGATCCCATTGCTCGTCGTCATGCCGTATCCTCCCCACCCGGCGTTTGTGAACTGTGGTTGGTAACGAAGATATCCCTCCATTAGCTTTACCTGTTCTGAGGAATCGCTCGCATTCGCTGCGTATGTCCATTTCTGCACTGCAACCATCAGATGCGTCCGGTAGGTGACTGATGTCACAATTCCATAAGTGCCACCGCCACCACCAAGCAGGGCCCAGAAGAGATCCTCATTCTGATACTTGTTGGTGATCAAGTAGTCACCCGACGAAAGCACTACGCCCATTTCCAACGCGTTGTCGACACCTGAATAGATCCGTCAGTCACCCGACTGACAAGATCATTATTGAACACTTTACCAAGACCATAACTGGGTGACAAAGCAGAGTGTCCTCCACCTTGGAGCCATCCACCAGACGAACCAACCGAAGCAAATCCGCCGCTAACTACCAGACGATCGTAGTTGTTCGCAGCTGTAATTGCATCAATCCATTGTACACCCGCACCAAGCGTCAAGGCTGTTCAAACAGAGTTAGCAGTCAGCGAAGTGCACCGCTCTTAATACAGATCTACCGACCCTTGAACGTCTCGTCTCCTAATGCTCCCTCTGGAGTGAACTCATCGTTGTATGTAATGCTCTTCATGTTGTACGTCCACACCACAAACGATCCCTTGGCATTGCTACGTCCGATGAAATCGTGGCTATACATACAATTACCTTCAGAAGGAAGCCAAGAGCCTCGACGGACAATGAATCGCTCACCCGGTGTTCTTGACCACGAGCCTGAGTCGATGTTTGGCCGCGAAGTTGACCGCCGCTTGTATGTCCGCTACGGAACGAGCATCGACGCCGATGACGGACACGCTGCCCTGACCGCAGACTCCGGTGATGGTTGGGTCCAAATGACAAATGTCGAACGTTCCGTTCCGGAACACGTACGCCTCCAGGTTGTGCGCCAGCATCGAACCGGGAAAACCCGTGAGCGCCACCTCGTCAATCCAGTTCGCTGTGACCTATGTGCAGTTCCCGGACGGGTGATCGGGAGGATAGCATGGGTAGGCGGTGGGGACGGGATAGACGAGGGGTTGAGAGACCTGAGATTCGAGTTCGGAGAAATCCTCGGGCGAGGGCCAGCAGGGTTGGTCGTTGGTGCAGAAACAGTCTTTGGGGCTCGAGTCAGTGGGGCTGATGGCCAGGGATGGCGGGAAGAGGCCTACAACAGCTCCGAGGAGCACGATCACGAAGAGCATGCTTGCTTGAAAGTTGAACGTGTGGTCTCCCTTAAATATTGAGACACACTTCGGTTCAGCTTCGCTTCATTTCGACATTCCGAAACCCACTAAAATTAACTTCGTCAGCGAAGTTCCAGGTTTTAAAATATGCCATGAGTACAGTTAGTAGTGTCGGTCACTCGAAATAGGCAACTCACTTATAGTAGCACTGGTAGCCAGGGATGGCGGGAAGAGAGGCCTGCAACAGCTCCGAGGAGCACGATCACGAAGAGCATGCTTGCTTAAAAGTTGAACGTATCGTCTCCCTCGAATAGAGACACTTGGCAATTCAGCTTAGCTTCACCAGTTGGCGCTAGTTAAGGGGTAAAGCCCCCAAACAGCCCATATGAAGATGCTGGTCCTATTTTTTGGGTGAAAATTCTTTTCAGCATTTGCTGAATTAACGCCGACATTCTTGATCATCAATCGTACCGACGGCTTGGAGAAGAAAAGAAGATTCCTCGCAAATCTCAACTGAAGAACAAAACGGACCGACTCTCACTGCTTTACTTATATAGGAGACATATTTCCATAGTGGTACAAAGCACATCATCCTATGTTACGGACGAGAAATACGACGCCGGTTTCACATTTTGAGTCGTTTTAGGGGTTTTTCGCTTATATCAGCAGCACGCCAGTTTGGGTGGTGACCCCCACTTCTAAGACGGGCTGCGCTCCAACAGAACCCTTCCCTTGGATTAACATTCCATCACCAGACTCAGGCACTGGCTCGGACTCCATCCTAAATCCATATTAGGGAGTCTGACCGCTTGTTCAAATCAGCCTTGGCAATTTGGATTATCACCGGCAGGTGCAGTCAACACGGTTTATAACACTGAATGCCACACTTCCAAGCTGTGCCGAGCTGTCGGATCAATTGGGTGGTACAATATTGCATTGTGGTCGGAAGAAACACAGGTTTCTTGGCCTTATGTTTCAAATTTTGCAGGTTTTACTACTTAGATGGGCCAGAGTGTTCAAATAGGCGCCTCATCCGTTGATTGTACTTCCCTGTCTGTCCGCAGTGACGCAGACCTATTGACATGACCTCAAACTCGAGTTGGGTCCCAGATGAGAGCCCCAAGAGCCTCTTTTCCGAGAGATGCTGGTTTCAATCCATGGTTATCACCGCCATCGCCTATGGTGCTGCAATCACGCTCTACTTCTTGTCCTTCTATCGCCTCGTCCACGAGCAGAATCGCCTCGAGTTCAAGAAGCGCTTACTTTTCCTCGTCTTTATCACTATCGCCTTCCTCCTCGGAACTTTATTCATGATTGGACTTGTAGGATTCACCCAGATGGCGTTCATCGACAATCGTAACTATCCGGGTGGTCCAAACTCATTCGAGACCGATATGTTCTCTGCTCCTACAAGCATGTTGGCAAACGTAGCGCTGATCCTGTCAAACTGGTTGTCCGATGCTCTGGTGGTTAGTGTTAACTAGTAGGTATGGTCAGCACTCACAGTCGCGTCAGGTATGGCGCTTCAAAGTCATTTATCAGAATCCAAGCTGTCGAGTCCCTCTCTGGATCATTATGCTCTTTCCTTGTCTGTTATTCGCGGGTTCTGTAGGTCAGTACATCCAGTTCTATCCAAAGCTAGTGAGACGCGCCTGACCTGGCACGCTGTGGACACAGCCATGGGGATAATGTATTTGACCACAAATCCATATATGACGAACGACATTAATTTTGCGCCGTATTCTGTTGCCCTATCTCTGGGGCTAAACATCGTTCTTACCATTGCTATCGTTCTCCGCCTGCTAATTTTCCGATATCGCATCGTTTCCCTGATGGGGCAGAGATACGGAACACAATATATCTCGGCCGCTGTGATACTCATCGAGTCGGCCGCACTGTATTCTACCGTGTCGGTTACTTTCCTCATCCTATTCTGGACCGGAAATGTAGTTTCACGTGTGTTTGGACAGTCGCTGGTTCATTTTCAGGTGATGGTTATTTGACTAGTTCGTGCTTTTCTCACGAGCACCCATCTGACAGACAATCGCCACGCTGCTAATCGTGTTCCGGGTGGCTCAGGGCAAAGTATGGACACAAGATACTGCTGTTTTTGTGACGTCAGGATCAGACCCTTCTCAGTTGGGGAACATGCAGCTTGCCTCACCGAGAGTCCCTGTTACACTGGAAATCTCTGCATAGTTGGGGGATGGGATATCAACACCATTCGCAAACATGATTTCAGACAACAATCAGCACACCGACGGGTATAAACCCACCTGCCGAAGACGAGGGCTTATCCTGCTTTCTACACCAATTTTCACCGCTGACGCATCTGTTGTCAGATGGTGTGAAGGATCCCCAGGTATCGGAGCCGCGCAACGTAATGGATATGTAGAACGCTGCAATGCACCGGACGTACACACGCAGCAGGGACATTATCAATAGACCATTCGTTTCGTTGTTCAGTTTGGTTCTGACTTTCTCGTCACTTGTTCCAGTATTTATATAACAAACTACTGTCTGCTAGAACATCTCAGCTCATGTCCGTCGAACTGCGCTGAGGTGAGACCGTCTCGTTTACCCGTTCGCTATCACCTTGCTTCAAGTCACATATATAATCTTAATCGTTGACACGTTTACATCTATATCTACGTGAGATGCTGATATGTAGAGCGCCTCGAATCGGATGTGATTCTCACCTCGAGTCGGATAAAATAGTCACCCGTAGGCAGACCCTTAGGCTGGAAGATGGTCGTTCCTACTGCTACTATAGGTACATCGCAGAGAAAAAGGGAGTCGCTGGTAGCGAATTGCGTGGCAAGGCAAACTTGGATGTAACAAGGAGAAAATCAGAACATATCTTCAGGCTGCCGTTCACCACGGTATTATCCACGACGGTCTCCCTACTTCTTGGCCTGGTTAGGTGTTTCCAGTGACTCCGATCGCGGCACTCGGCCAGAAGTTCCTCACGTTTGACCCTCATCAAGAACCCAGCCTTGTCTGAGAACTCACGCACATGTCCGAGATGTGCCATTATCATAAGTCTGCGAAAAGCAGGTCAGGCGATAGGCCAAACCGTTCATTGGGAAATTGGAATTGACTCACATATAGTTGGTCACACCCCATGCTGGGCAATGCTACTGGGAAGAGTGGATTGGGTCTCAATCCACATCAGGCTGATGCAAGCACTGATGGAATGATTAGTACATTCAACTTCGAGACACCTACATATTCAACACGATCTATACCGGAATGTTATCTACAGCCACCTCTACTTCCCCCAAGTGCCTTAATATTTCCGCCATCTCCATGTCCAGGATCTTCATCTGGGCACGCAGCTGGCAGAGCCGCGCTGCAGCCTGCAAGGTCCCACGGGAAGCTTGGACCCAATATCGTTCTACCTCTTTTGTTGTTGTAGAGTCTAGTGCTTTCTTCCTCGCCTTGCCCAGTGTGTCGCCCTCATCCTGACCTCCCGAGGTCGAGCTGCCACTAAACAACTCTATGCTCTTGCTCGAGGAAGCCCGCGCGGCCTGGACCAGTTGTGCTGGAATTTCTCGGTGACCGTCAGTCCGGAAGCATGACGACGACGCTTCCAGGACCATTGCGGAGTCCCACCTCGCCTTCTTCCGCCCTCCTAGCCCAGCTGACCGACTGTGTTTCGCTTCAAAACCCCGCACTAGATGCAGGTGGCGCACGCACCGTTCGTGAGTGTCCTGCGTTCTGTCCAGACTGCTGTTTGACTCGTTCCTACGTGCTGTCCCTGGTTCGCGTTCGTCCTCGTCCGCCTCCCTCATTTCATCTCGATCATCCGGCCTCGTGCGCTGTATCCGATCAGCACAGTTCGGACTATGCTAAACGGGAAGTAGACTCTCACCTTTTGTCCTATGGACAACGACAATCTTTCGGACGTCATGGACCAGCTGTCGGGCAGTGTGTTTCTTGTCGAGACTCTGGGTGTGTCCGCAAGCACCTCTGGCGCCTTGTCCACCACCATCCTCTCCATTGAAGCTGTTGCTTCTTTTGCAAACGGGTCCGTATGCCTCAGTTCACGCTCCTCCGCCTGTGTGGGCGGTTTAAAAACCTCTTTCTCTCGTTCGAGCAGTATTTCCTGCCCACGGACGTCTGTTTGGGCCCTGCCCTTGCCCTTGTCACTGCTTTTCCGATCAGACATGTCCAGGATGTTCGGCGTGTCATCCTCCTCCTTCTTGAGCTTTAGTGGGAGCATCACGGGCACGGCGCGGACAACCCCATCGTAGTCCTCCACCTCTATTTTTATAGGCACATTGCATGCATCAGCGACCATGGCCTGGTGGTTGCCCTCTGCTGGGGGCGCGGGAGCTTCCTCAACTAGCTCGCGTATCTCGTTCTCGCGAGGGACATCGTCATCATGTACGCGCCCTCCATCGCCCTTGTGACATTGAACACAGGGGTCCGTCTCTGCCACAGATGGGCACTGGCATGGAATCGCAGCTTCTCTGCTCTTCTGCCCCTGGATAGAGGGCGTGGACATGGACGAGGCACCACGCCGCACCCTCGCTGCCGTAGCCTGTTAACACGTCAATAACCTATGTAGTGGAATACCTGTAAGCAACGATGGCTTACCGATCGACCATTTCGCGCATGTTCCTTGGTTCGACGCGCTTCGGCTGCTGCGAACGCGCGCGCAGATACGTCAGCATGCACGTGATGCTTCTGCTCATCTTGGTCTTTGATTGCGTCCGCTGAGGTGCCTGCTTCTGCATTCGAGCCTACTACTTCCGAGGAGTTGCCAGTGGGTGGCTGGGTCTGTTGTTGTTCGACTTCGGAGTGTAAGTCTATTTGTTTCCGCGCTCTGTCGTCTTCCTCTTCGCGTCGCTCCCTCTCTAGCTGCTGTTGGAGCCACACGATTTTCTCCGCGAGTTCGGGGGGCATCGCGCCTGACATGTCGATGGCAGCGTCACTTGAGCTCCAGGACGGTAGATATCAGTGATTACTGTATACGAGGGACGAACGCGACGCGATGGCGAGAGACAGGAGAAGACAGAATGCGTGACCGTGACGAGGGGCGCTCCGCGGTCTTTCGTGGTGTACCACCCATTAGTCGTGTGGATGTGGTGGGTTTCCCACGCCGGTTGTGGAGTCACTTCGCTTGTGTTACAGACTAAATTCGTGTTGTTTTGTTTGCGCCTTTAGGTTTTGTGAGTTGACATCGTCACGTCCAACCTGAAACATGAACACCTCGGGAGAGATGACTAACTAAGTTTACGTTGTACTCTTCGTGGTCGAATTTTTATGACATGACCGACTCGGATGATCAACTATCAGGGGCGCACCCAAACACGGCAATCAAAGCCTTTAGAATTCAACACGACCAAACAACCGACATTCGGAGGTGAAATTTCGACAAGACAACCAAAAGTCTCAGAAAATGCCACGAAGACGCGGCAAGTTCATCCCGCCCCCGTCCCACCTCTCGCACGTCCTTGAACGCCTCAACGCTGGGCCACGACTCGCGCTCAATGGGCTCCGGCGTATTAGTCTGACGTACGCTGCAAGGAACGACCATATGGGTGCACGGTGGGTTTTTGGACTTCTGTGCTTCAGACGTGACACTGACCTGCTGCGCAGACATTTCGTCAAGGACGAGCTGCCACGAATACGCTGGGCCAATCCGCTTCTCGACATTACCGTCAACAGAGTCCCGAAAGCACGCGAGGAAATCTGGGCACCCCAAGCGACGCTCGAGTTTGGTACGTCGCCTTTTTTCTTTTTTTTATCATTTCATTTCTATTTCTATTTCGTTTTCCTTTTTGACCTTG
Organism: Leccinum longicurvipes; assembly: GCA_038093135.1. NCBI lineage: Eukaryota > Fungi > Basidiomycota > Agaricomycetes > Boletales > Boletaceae > Leccinum > Leccinum longicurvipes. Next base: position 12,305 of record JBBPRP010000441.1, read on the forward strand.
ATTTCTCGCACATACGTTTACATAGAGGACGGAACGACCTCGACGGTCGACATGTCCAACAAGTGGTCAACGACGATTGCCAAGGAACTCATGGACCTCGCGGGCGGCGAACCCTGGAAAGCATACAAGTCCGCCGCGCTCGCTGCTGGAGTTCCCATCCTGCCCGGAGAGGAAAAGGAGCGACTCGCGCAGGTCGCCTCACAGCGCAAGGCCGACAATGGCTCAGCCTCGTTGTCTTCTCCGGAGGAGTTGGAGGTGCAGGTACAGGAGATGCTCAATGCACCGAGTCGACCCAAGACGGGGGCTGCGGCGATCCTACCCTAGATAGAGGTGTGATGAAATACATTTTATAACGCTACCGTCCGTAATCACAGTCCCGTATCATGAAAATCGTTCTAAAAACACAGGACAAAGAAGTCTCCAATCGGAAAACCAGTGAAGATGATCATCCCAATTCTGAATGCGATAGCGACAACTTCGGGATTAGGGCTGCGTGAAAAAATCAGTCCTCGAGTTTTGGACAGTTAAAAATTTGGCCGGCCTCTGAAGGGTTTTTGACGCTTCCTTACTTATCCATTAGACGTGAATACAGCCGCACTCGGTTAGCGTGAGGTGAGTGTGGTCCACATTTTTCGGATGGTCTTACACCCGAGGCACACTTTCGAAGCCGGACCACGAGTTTCTTTTAATCGGACCGCATCTCCGCATTCTCTGTGCATCGATTGGTGGCATTTTCACGGAGTCCAAGGAACACAAGAAGTCGACCATACGTTTTGCCGGCCAAAGCGGCAGCATGCTTTGTTCCGTAGCATTGGCCATTATAGGTCCATAAAGGTGAGTGTCAAATTCCTTTTCCACACATTTTCTTTACAGCGTTGTTATGATACCACTCATACGGTGCATACTTGATTTCCACATTTATTGTGATAGACATCTCATAGCATTGACTCCCAGAAATCACCCCTGACCGCGCTTTGGCACACTAGCCTCATCCGTTGACCATTGTAACCCGATGGTTGTTTCGCCATGTTGATTCCAGGTTCTAACCGCAGGGTACAAGTATTTCTTCAGTTTGACTCTCAGCCCCATCTCCTTCTCATCAAGAGACTTAGCCACACTCGTCCTCCCATCACTGCATTTTACTATGTCCTATGCATTCGTTCCAGAGGTCTCAAGGCCTGCTCCACATCAAGCCACATCTTATGCCACTCCAGCTTCGTTCGGCATGGTTGGGCCAAGGCACAACAGCCTATACCCAATGCCAGGAGTCCGGTGCCCTCCTTTAATTTCCCCACCGGACCCGAATGTCGCCTTCCCTTCAAATTACTCTACTGCCCCCGCTCTGTATGGCGCGCATGGACGCAACTTGAACCGCACGCCAGTTTACCAAAGCCAGCCCGAGAGGAATCCCTTTCCCTCCACTGGAGTCGTCCCTCCCAATGCAGTCGGTCGACCATTACCTCTGAACAACACCAATATCCAGGCGTCGTCCTACACTTTCCCCGACACTCGCGTCGAAAATTATACTACTTTTCTGCCATCGTCAGAGGATGCCATCGAGCAGGAGACGCCTGCCCCATTCAGTTTCCAACTCCCGAATCATTCCCAGACCCTTGAAGCCCCCTGGCAAGCCGGAGGTCAGCAATACACTCCACTCTTTGAGGAAGGTCTCGCCACGGAGGTACCACCCCTGCCGGTCGCACCCACAGAGGTCGGTGGAGGTCATACCACCGAGGAAAGCTCTAGCGCGCCTTCGAGAAGCCAATCTGGTGCAACAACACCTACAGTTCCCGATGCATTCATAACGGTGCATACTTGTTCTCACAATTCGACATTGGGATGCCCTGGCACTGGGACTGTTTGTTTCGATGCACTATATGCATTTTGCCAGTCTACATGTCCAGATACACTGCCAGCCGATGAGCTTTTCAATGATTTGCTGGCGGTGATTGCTCCAGGAACTACCCAAGAGAAATCGATCGATGGATCCCCACACACTACGACCACCGGCGAGTCGCCAGCCTCCCAACATTCTTCCGAGTCGGTGAACTGCGAAACGGCACTGCCGAACTCGCATACAGCAGGACCAACCCGAACTTCCAACCGTTCAAAGGAGAAGCGGAAGGGGTCGAAGGGCTGTCCCTATGATCGTACCAAAAAGCCGCGACGGAAGACGGGAGAGGACGCGGTGAGTCTAACAGTAAAATCTACGTCGAATGATCTCATGCTCAGCCCAAAGCAGGACGGATACGGAATGTTTCCTATTACAGAGAACCCCGATTCACGAAAGAAGACTCGCAAGCGAACGGCGCTTCCTGAAGACAATGAGATCGTCTGCAGGATCTGCGAGGTATTCAGCATGAGTATCAAATCGTGAGTCTCGTCTGGGGTTATATCCTTTGAGTC
>JBBPRP010000442.1:0-14709 GCA_038093135.1 Leccinum longicurvipes
AACGAGATCGAAATGCACGTACCTTCATCTCCGTAAAGTTGGCATCGCCCCCACATCCCGTGAATTTCAAAGTGGCGCCCCGCACGAACGGGACGTCCACCGTCTTGACGTACCCAACCCCGTCGTCGTCGTCGTCGTACACCCGTAGCTTATTTCCCATGAATTCGAGGAATACTTCCGGTTTAGATTTCGCTTTTGATTTAGACGGGTTCTCCATTTCCCGGAAGGCGTTGAAGCCCTTCCTGGACGAGATGCTGTCTTTGCGCATATCGGCAGCCTTGCCTTTGAGACCTTTTTCCTTTATTTTCATGTCACAATATGCTTCCCTATTACCAACCAATCAGGTAATATCTGGCGGAAGCAGCAGGATGCACACTTGGACATGGTAAGCAACTCCTCACCGTTCCACGAGGGCTTCGGGTCCGCATTTAAGAAAGTTTCCACGCCAGCGATATCAGCGAATTCTACGAATACGGAGCCCTATCGAGGCAGAACGAATGAGTAAGAAAACGATACTTTGAAGATAGCCGAGCCAACGATACCTTGAATTCCTTCTTCCCGTCTACACGACGCATTCTCACAGCATTCACTTTGCCATACTTTTCGAAAAACGCCTCCAGCTTTTGTTGAAGACTCGATTCTTCCTCTCCAAACCCTTTCTGGGACACATCGGAAGAAATGAATTCAAACTCGGTTCGAAACTGGCAAGAAAAGAGTAACACACTGCATATATGCTGCGCTGGAACTGATCTTTCGGTTTCTGCAGCTCGTTCGCACGGCGGACATTCTCCCCCTTCTCGTCGACCTCGAGCTCCGAGCTCGTTTTGAGTGCGCGGAGGATGAATTCATGTCCCTTGGCGGCGTGGTCCCGCATCCGCTTGAAGGAGGAGACGGTGTTGATGGGGACCCAGTGATCCGCATTCGCAGTGTGCAGAGTCCACATGAACCTTGGAAAATAGATATCAGTCTCAAGAAGAGGAACTGAGTATCGGAGCATACTTGTCATACGGAAGATTGGAATCCGCAAAGTAGAACTCGACTAGAAGTGAATTATTGAGATCGGACAGGGTAGAAAAGATGAAGAAAGACATATATATGCACCTTGTTTGCGAGCTGCTACGAGAGACGCATCGTCGTCCATAGTAGCGTCTGACTCCGTCGGCGAGATGAGTATGGGAACATCGCTGGCAGGTACGGGTTCAGATACAGACATGATTGAGTTAGATAGAGAATTATAAAATGTTGAAGAGGGGAAGATGTGAAACACGGGAGACGCGGAAAACCGGGACTCCAAGTAGTAAGTAGAACGTTCGAATCAGAGACTCATGCAAGATCTTGTCGAGTTCTGATCTCGGGGACATCCGAAATCTGACGTAATCGCGCTCAAGCAACCTCCTGGTTTCTTAGAGCCAAGTCAAGGAGGGGGTGAGTGTCATTACATATTGAACTTTCATGTGAGGCTCATCTTTGCGAATATATGCTGGTGCGCAATGATTAATGATTTACGACCTCGAGAGTAAATTAATGTTCCTGAGCAATAACATTCGTCTTCCATAACTCGATGGTCGGGCAGCCTCGAGTAAAAAAGGATGAAGCAAACGCAGAGTCTTCGCTACCATGTGCCGAGCTTGAAAAGCGAAACGGATGCTTGCAAGAGACACTCGTTCGGTTGACCATCTCTTTCATCACCCTTTTAACTTCGCTTAGTTTTCGAGACTTGTCCCAACAATCTGAGCAAGAACAACGCTGCGCATTGTCGAAATGGAGAAGGACATCACAGACGATCTTCGAGGTATACTTCACCTCGCCACGCGTTGACCAAGTAAGTCTGACACGCCCGCCTACAATAGGTTAATAAGAAACACATCAGTTTTACGATCACAAGGGGCTCGATGATGAAGAAAATCGCATCCAGATGGAAAAATCCTTGCAAGAAAATATTGGTGGGCAACGAGCCGTCGCGCAGTTACCGGTGAACCGGATTTTTGGCCAAGGATTCAAAGGACTCTCAGATCCGTGACGTCCCCCCATCTCAATCTACAGTCCTCTGCTGCCAATAATCGAGCTAGACCGTTGAAATCGAGATGCGCGAAGGGCCGGAAGCCAGAGGAAGCAGGGAATTACTCGTTGTACAGGTGATGCCAACACTTTTTTGTTTCTCATAAATTATTGAGTTGTCGTGATTTAGCCTTACCACAACTTTACGTGGAAAGCGACAGTAACGCCACAAGTTTCTACCATTTTTTCCAACAAGTGAGGTTGAGAGCCAATCTTATCAACACTGTCGTGGGACGGGCGCATGGGCTTCCAGAGTCTCTTAACAACATCGTTCCGGATACTGTTGTTAGCATTTGTGAGGTCAGCATGGCTCCTTTTGTGGATCGTTGCACAAATGGCGTGATCTGTCCTCGTTCTTGAATACGGGCTGCATATACCCAGAAACAGCGCCCGTTGAGAAATGCATTGATATGCTTATCGATCTCCTTAGACTTCACGAATTCCGCGTAATGGAGTTTGTCTGTGACATTATGAAGTGAGTGATCAGAACTCCAGAAATCAGACAGGACTTGATGTCTATGCCGTATGCAGGTTGCATGCACAGTTCGATGATCTAGATGAGTCGTATTTCAGCGGATACGCCATCGTCACGGCGTACATGCAGAACGAGCTGTCGGTATTGATACTACGGCTGGTGATCAGTTTTCGGGAACACTTTTGAAAAGAACGACCCAGCGGGAACCTCCACATCAGGAAGGAGGCGGGAATGGTGCACGGCCGACGATCCGGAACGAAAAAAAAAAAAAAGGTGTTCAAGCGACGCGTGGTGATCGCGGCGATGACGGACGAAGTCGAGCTGCAGATAATCAAACAGGCGCAGGCGCAGACTTGGATACAGGGGTGGACAGCAGTCGGTTTGAATGAAGAAAGAGGGAACAAAGGGAGGGGAAGTCACTGTATTTCCCAATAAAAGCATTTTAGATTCGCAGTGGTCATTCGAGCGATCCTTTCCCCGCTATGCCAGGAAAAACATGCATCTGCCTGCTTTCCTGCCGGACCAAATATTGATCTACCTAGTCGACAATAGCATGTGACGATAGTTGCTAGTTACACAACATGGATAAAACATGCTGGCGCACAATACTATGACCACAGCTGAAAGTCCGTCTGCCTAACAGTTCCTGCGCGTGATGTTCTCTGGCAAGGCGCGCCAGTCATCCGGAGGCCTTTCAGGGGCTGTACTTAATGGTGAACGCTGGCGTGAAATAATGGGAACTACTTCCCGTGCAAGTACCTCCAAAAGCTCCTTCCACAAGTCTCCCTCCAGAACCTTGAGTACTTGAACGTCAACACCGATAGCAGGGGGACTCCGTGCAAATAGCCGGCCACGAGTTCCGGAAAGTTCAAAGCATTTGTGCAACAGATGCTCGAGATGTTTCCCAAATTTGTCGCAACACCAACAATATTTCTTGCTGCAGCAATGTCAGGAGCGAAGAACATGAATCAAACATAAATGGAACCATACCTCATGCTCGAGGAGCTCACTCAGGATACCCTCCTTCTCTATTTCCACCCCATATTTGCAGCACTCATTGTAATGTTCATACGCAAGAAGACTCATGAGAATCGCCTCCGCATGGACCGTTCCACTGAATGACGATTTGTAGTGTTTGCGAATGACTCCAACTCCATAGTGCCGCCGCTGTCGTGACTTCGATATATGTCTATCAGTTCATCGACAGCTAACATTGAGGTGACATCCGGTGGGACTTCGACAAGTCCAACAATAAAATTTGTCACCACCTGCTTTCCAAAGAGTGTGGAAGCGAGATGATTCAAAGCGGAGTGCCGAGCTAGAACTGCCTTCAGATAGTGAAGGACAGTTGTACCGGCACCTTCTTTTACTTCCAGGGTTATGTCAGGGTCTGAGTGAAACAATTGTTTAGAAGACTGGATTTAAGCACGTATATGGCATACCATCTTCTTCCACAGCTGGTTCTGATAGGAATCAGCAAGTAGAATCAAATAATGAACATAAATGGACTGGAACACCGACCATCTATGTAACGCATAGAATCTTGAAGGTGCTGCTTAAGACTGGTTTTCTCCAGGAGGAATTTAGCGACTTTCTGATCCCAGAAGACGAAGTGACACAAGAGGCTATACCAGGCATTGGCCTCGACGACGGCGGAACGTTGGTTCTTCTCCAAAGCAGTGCACTTCTTATTCATAAGAAAATCGGCCTTTCCAATGTGTTCATTCAACTCCATGAGCATCATTGCAAAAAGGCTCGCCCACAACGACAAAATTTCTTTCGACGTCAGCCAGTGAAGCCAGCCACCTTCTACACGTATACTAGTCTCAGGAAACAGAGTAGGATGGATGTTGCTTAGCCATAGAGGAATCGGGATCCATCGTGGTTCCAACTCAGGATCGTGCGGTTACCAGTTCTCGAGAACACTAAAGAGGCGATCATCACCTTTGAAGAATCTCTTGTCCTCACGAAAACGTGTTGATAGCTTGCGGCAGCTGCGCGTAACCACGAAAAATCGTAAAGCGCGGTAGTCTTCTTGATAGCGTGGTGATCCTCTGTCGTGCGACTCGTACTTTTCGAGCAACCCAGATGTCTGCAATATGATCCGGCAACGAATTGGGATCTGGGGAGGGGCTAGAAAAATCCATACATTGTAAGATGAACGATTATGACGGATAATTCCACTTACCCTTTTACCACCTCGTGGAGCGATTTGTCGGCCTTGTATATCTATGTGACGTTCAGAGTGGACACTGACGACTTTGGATAGGGATTTTAGGTGACAATGAGCGTCCGCGCGGTTCCATCGTTTCCTAATGGACCTGTAGCCGCTATGGCTTTCGCTTTGCTTTGACTATAGTTATCGCCGCGTGTAAGGAGGGTAACAAAATGGTGCGAGGACTTGGGAATTTCCCGGCGATTGCTGGTAAGATCAGACTATGCCTTCACCAACTCTAGCACAGTAGTCAACGTACGGATAAGCTCTGAGATTTTGTTGAATTCTGCTGTCATTGTTTCACAGCAATGCGCGACGGGTTTATGTACACGTGGAGGGAGGACTTGTGAAAGGGGTCGCCAACGTTCGTGGGAAGAAGGAACTGCGTACTGACTCTTAGAATGCACCATTATCCCCACTGATTTACTCTAGGGAATGATTGACTCCTCTGGAGAATCGTATGGTCTATGCCACAACCTCGAGGTTGCGAATGTAGGCGATGGCACATTGGATGTGCAAAGAAACCACCGCCTGCTGTAGTCTCAACTCTGCCGTATCCCTGATGCACTCCGATTCACTCTTCCTGCGGGGAGACTCTCCAGACAACGTCTTCGAGATTTTCCCACCACTCTCGCAAGTCCGACCGAGAAGACGAAGGGCTCCTTTGAGACGACGCAGTAGATCAACCTGCCGCTCGCGTCCTCGAGCTTGACCGCCGACTTCACGACCCGCTCCGTCCAGACAATGTTCTTGTAATCTGCTTTCCCTGCGTATCAAATGGCGATATCCTTCTCGAGCGTATGACACAGCACCAGCTCCATGATCTGCGCCCGCGTCAACTTCGGCCGTTTCTTCATCCGCCACCATCTGAGTAAAATCGCATGGAGGCTATCGATGATGGCTATCGAACCAGTCTTTGGCGGTGCTACAGTCTAAATCAAGCGATGTTGCCGGAGTAGGACCACGAGTCTGGCAGGCCAAGCAGAAATCGCGGGAGTCATCTTTCCGTTGTATCAGAATCTTGCTCCGTCACCCTGGAACAGAGTCTCGGTGGGGTGTTCGTGTGGTCGCTTAGGACGTTGGTGAGTACTAAATCGCGTGGAAGTTGGTCAGCAACTGATACCTTGCTTGGTGCATGTCGTCGTAGTGGTGGAATGAATTGGTTGACCGGACAGCGCTACTATGCTAGAAGGATCCCGAGCCGAATCCGTAATAGTCAACAAACTGACACATTGAACGCGGGCATGAAGAAGCGTCATAGGAATAGTTGCGGCAGTAATTGCATGTGCAACACAACTTTTAGTGGTGCGTGTGATTGTACTTGAATTGGGCTCGAACGCTTTTACGTTTGAAATTTTCGACGAAGCTCACAGGTGGTCACAGCAACATGTAACATCGAGCTTTTCAGACACGGTAACGATTGTGTCAAGTAATACAAGAATACATCGAAAACTTAGGTTCCCGTGTACAGAAGCGGATGGGGTATCTGAAGCGTGTAACGAAAGAGCATGAAGTCAACTTGAAAGCCAAACCAGGAGCTGCATCCCAGTGCCCAACTTCCGGAAGTGTGGTCGAGACAGGTGTACACGCACAATGCGCATCGATGTTACCGGCTGGAAAATACACCCTCACCGGGCAGCTAGATCACGATCTTCCATCAGTCCCTCATGCAGATTCACAGCAACGATCCCAGACCTACTCTTTTCTACGCGGAAGAGCAAACTTTTTTCTGGTGGAACTACCGAGGTAGTGGGCTTGGAATGTTTTTGCAGAGCCAACCGCACCACCGTCGCTAAGTTATTGGATCCGGCCTTCTGCAGATATGCTTTGTAAAAGAAATCGAGGAACAGGATCAGATAACTAAAGATGATCCCGGCACCGATAATGCCCGCAGTGGGGGTACCGGTACAGTTCCCAATGTGAGGGAGATAGCGGGGGAACCAATTGTAGGCGGCATACTGATAGCCTGCGAATGGTGTCATGGTTCGTCAACAGGACGAACGACGCAATTGGACATGGGTCGACACTCACTAGCAAAGGCCGCTGCTGCCAGAATGATCATAAATTGGCCGATCTGCATTGTCGTGAGGTATTTCTTCCACTGCACCATATGTTAGCCTGAGCGTGAATCACTATCCAACATGATCGATGTACCCAGATCTTGGCGCCTCCGGCGGTGGCGTAATAATAATAATCTTCAAGTTGTTGATCAGAGTGGGGCACATCCGTAAATGAATATCCAACGCACACATTAATACGTGAACACCGAGGTTAAGGAATGCCGCGACCCAGCACTGCAACGGTCTTAAGCTCTTGCTCGAAGTATGCAACATCCAATATCTGATACGTACCACTGTTGCTCGATGATTCAGTTGCACAAATGCCAGAACGGCCGTGGCCGCATGGTGATATACATGTAAGAACGCTTTGGAGTCGATGAGTCAGAGTCATTCATTTAGTGATGTAAACGCAAAATACTACGCACACAAAGGTTTCTTCTTCAGAGCCAAGAAGGCCGTGTCGATAAACTCGTAATACTTGAAGTAATAATTCAGCGTCAAGTAAAATTCCAACCTCTTCAGTCGTGGTACATGAGCTAAACTCGTAACCAATAATATCCAGATAGAACGCTCACTTTTGTGTAAGCTTCACGAGCACATAGCGAGCCATAGGTGCCTATTTCGGGCTTTAGCCAATTAGAGAAGACTTCTTCGCCGATAAGTGTCATGAGGATGAAGCTCCCAGCACACAAGATTAAATTGTGTGCTCGGAATAGAGTAGTCAACTTCAAAGGCGCTTTGTCCTTCATAGTTTCGCGAGTACCGAACACGACCACAAAATACGTTATAGTCATAGTGACGACCGCGGGCCATGTTGAGAACGGCGTCTTGCCTGGTATATAGGAAGTAAGGTGGGATGGAATGCGGTTCGCATCCACAAAGGAAAGGATGAAATTAGCAAAGTAAGGCATTGTGGATCAAAAGCGCAATAGGACCCCAGGCCAGTTCACGCAGCGTACTTGTATGTCCTCCATATCGGCGGACAACTAAAGCAGGAGGTTCATCTGACGTGATTATTCCATGCTTCGCCGAACCTATCAATCGCCGGAGGAAGGGAGCTGTCTTGCTAATTTGATACGTATACGATGACGAAATGAGTTCACAAGCGGATCCCTAGGAACACGTTCTTTTGTGAATTTGGGGATAGGCTCTAAGAATCACGTCATAAGTAGTACTATGCGTTTACCTATACTTAACTCTAAGCTTCCAAGAAGTTGGCGGCGTTTGTTGAGCCACCCTGACTTGACATGTGACCCCGAGCTTCTGCGGACTGAGATGAGTCAAGATTGTCAAACGCTAATGGCAAGCACTATAGCCACTAAACGTCCCCGTCGTTGAGCGGCGCGACCGGAGCTGTCACAATGACGAGTAAGTATGTTGCGGCATAGGAAGCACCTCCAGAGATCATTAGTACGCTTTTACATAATTCAATCATTACTTAGGCAGTGTTCGGAACTCGAAGAGTCTTCTCACAAGCTCTGATCACTATTTGTTGCCAAGCGGTGTCAACCTGCATAGAGTAGTATTGGCAGTAAAACCGACCTCCGAGCCGGTTCAACTTGTTCCACTTTTGGTTCGTCCGGGCTGCCGCTGTCGTGAATGACGTTTTGCCACTCTTCCGCTTTTTCTCCACTCCTTTGCTTCGAGTAGTTACATGGCACGAGAAGGCTGAAAGTAAAACAGGGCCATCAACTGACCAAGTAAGTATCTATAATTTGAGAAGTCTAGTGTTCAACGGGCTTATTATCACCGCTATCTTGAACAAATTTCCAGAACACAATGATGATTATGTATCGCGATTTTAAACACCTATGGCAGAACCCTGCGACATGCCGTATGCGAGGAGATGATGTGAAGCACAGCAGACAATCTATCGCTGGGCTATTCTATAGATCCCGACTCCGATTCGCGAGTGTGTCCACTCGAAAAATACTGGCTGAAGCTGAAGGACTGACCGAAGCCGCAATCACCCTACCATGATCAACTTGCTTCCAGGTTCGACATCTGCACTAGCAAATGCTGTCTTCGGAATCGTTTCGTTACTTATCCCACCCGTCCTCTGCATTATTTGCCTCTATGAGCTTTATGCAAAGTACAAAGCCCGGCATCTTCCACCAGGCATGTCTGGTCTTTTGTGCTTTTTCGAGCTCCCAAAAGACAAACCGTGGTTGAAGATTTTCGAACTCAACCAAAAATATGGTATGTCTATCCGTGTGCATGAGCATGCAGTTGGACATCACTAATTGTGGTCGGATAGGTGATCTTGCTTCGATGTCTCTATTCGGATACAATATCATCCTCATCAGCTCTGCCAAAATCGCGGAAGATCTACTCGAGAAACGTGGCATCAATTTCTCTGACCGCCCTCGGTCGGTCATGTGTGGCGAACTCTCGGGATGGGGCAAGATCATGCTCCTTTCCAACTACAATGAATGGTTTCGCACGCACAGGAAGTGGTTCGCTCAGGATATTGGGAGCTATGCCACCGTAGCCAGACTGCATAGGATGCTCGAATTCGAGACTCGACGGTTTCTCCGATGCGTGCTTGAGGACCCAGAAAGAACCCAGGCTCACATTCGAAAGTGAGCTGGATCCACATTGCCTCCCACCTTCGCTGACCGCCGGGTGCGTTTAGAAATCTTACTTCGGTAATTTTGCGCATCTCACATGGCTATTCGACTCGGGAGGGGGATGATCCGCTTGTCGATCTGGCCCATGAAGCAAACTTACAGCTGTCGATGGCGACCTCACCAGGTGTATATTATGTCGATTTCGTTCGTATTTGTATGTCATGGCTTCGTCTCAGCGTGTCAAAGAACCTAAAGCCTTTTTCAGTGAAGTACATTCCGTCGTGGTTTCCCGGTGCTGGATTTAAGAGAAAATCAAAGAAATATGCACTCGTTCTACGGGACCTCGTGGAAATTCCTCACAATTATGTCAAGTCTCAGTTGGTGAATTATTTCGTCCGTCATGTTGATGCCAGCTAAGCGAGATTCGTCTAGGCCGCTGGCACGGCATTGCCCTCGTTATCGTCTCGTATAATGAGTACTTCTAATCTTACAGACGAACTAGAGGACAGTGTTAAGTGGGCCGCGGCGACAATGTATCAAGGTACATTGATTTACTAGTATTTTCCAATACCATTGTTGATAATTGAATGACAGGGGGTGCTGACACGGTGAGGTCCCAAATCTCGCGTTCATATTCATTCTTATATGCCTTCGCGCAGGCCAATTCTGTCGCCTTTTCGTTCTATCTGGCCATGACGCTCTATCCCCACGTCATGAAGAAGGCACAACAAGAGCTGGACGCAGTAGTGGGTACAAACAGACTGCCCACGTTTTCCGACCGGGCTTCTCTACCGTACGTGGAAGCGCTGTTTACGGAGCTGCTGCGTTGGCATACGCCGGGTCCCCTGAGTCCGTCTCTCCGTCTTTGACCTCATCTTGTTCTAATACGAGCTTTCATAGCGATGCGGTGTACAAGAGTCGATGAGATGTATGATGGGTATTTGATCCCTGCCGGTTCCTATGTTTTGGTGAATATCTGGTGAGTAAACGGCATCCACGAGTCCCCCCCTTCCCCCGCTTTCTCGGCCTTATATTATTGATTTTTTCAGGGCCATACTCCGTGATGAAAGAACATTTAAGGATCCGTTAGAGTTCAAACCCGAGCGATTCTTGGGGGAGAACCCGGAGCCTCACCCTGGGAACGCATGCTTTGGTTTCGGACGGCGGTGAGTTTACCTGAACGTCATAGTAGGAAGTTTCCATTGAAACCCATAACTTCTATACGCAGAAAATGCCCAGGTAATTGATCAATGCATCTAGCACATCTGGTTTGCTTCTCGAAGTTCGACGTGACTCTGACCCCTCTGTCCCTTTAGGCTATTTCCTGGGGAGCTCGACCGTCTGGCTCATGTGCACCCAGGCGCTTGCCGTGTTCGACATCTCGAAGCACGTCGAAGGCGGAGTGGAAATCACCCCCAAGCATGAAATAGTGGGAGAGACAATCGTGTTCGTGAACAAATTTCATATTGTGATCATGCTATATCTACTGACCATCGCCTCTCCCCTTTGCACTACAGTCATCAAGTGCCGTTTAAGTGTTCCATCAAGCCCAGATCAGCGGAAGTCCAGCGTCTCATCCAGGAACAATTTCCACTCTCCGAGTCGGGGATGTGACAGCTTGACTAGAATGATGGATGATGAGAGTACTGTGCAATTACTAATGGCAGAAGCAGCACCATGCTCGCGTACATGCCACTATTAGTTTACTGTAACGTTCAAATGCCAATTCTTCTCTTCAAATATATATGATATGTACATAGATGAAGTGATGTGCGATCTGTTACGTACACGCATGCTACTAGACTGTATTGAGACACTTCGGCTGGTATGAATGGTCTAGCCAAAGGCGGTATGGTCGAAGTGCTCTGTGGACCTCGCATAATCTATTTGCCGGTAGAGTTTCTGGTAAGCAAATCATTAGGTTATTTCATCGCGGGAATGCACTTGTCCCCTAGGTTCCGACTACTATAGGGTACCCAGCAATTCAATGATACATATCAATACTCTCACTGAGCAGCAGAGAGGACAATGTGCATATATCAAGGAAAAGCAAGATAATGTACATCTTGTCAGAGATTTACTAGTTATCTCTACTCCTGGAATGCCACGTGCTGGTGATGTCAGATCACCAGCACTACTCACAGGGGCTGGCACAAACTTCCTACGCAGATTATTACAGTATAGGACGTGAACAACAATGACTGGATTGCGAGATTGGGTATACACACAAAGATAAATACACACAACTGACGAAAAAAACAGAATTCGAAAATTCGGCACGTGCTAACTGAGGGCAAGAGTGTCGGCTCCAAATCTAAGTCGATAGCTCGTTATAGCAAGCGATGCGCAAACGCTGACTAGGCGGAACGACCCGCTCCTCTGATCCATGGGGCGCGCCCCCGAACAAAATGGCGACTCTCTTCATGGCAAGCAGCTGCGCAAGTGCGACCGTCAACATCAGAATAATGCCCAGCAATAATAGAATTCAAAAAGAAAGGCGTACATTGTGCGCTCCGTTGCTATGATCGTAAAGACCACCAAAGAACGCGGGGGTGGCATCCTTGCCCACATTCCTCTTCAGGAGATGGGGTCCGCCGGGATGCTTGTCGAAGAAGTCGCTGACGTCATGGATATACCCTGCGATGCAGATCAATGCCCGGGACTCTGCTTGTCGCTGGTCTGGGAAGTAGATGAGAAAGAGCGGTTCGGAAAAAGTTCGATAAATCATACAGTCTTCCCAGGTAATGACTGGCAAATCCGGCTTCTCAGATGGCCAGGACAGCGCTTCTTGTTTCTGGCGAAGGCGCTTGAGTTGGACGGTCAACTCGCCTTTCTGTACTTCGTTATCTGCGAACCTCTGCAAATGCACACGTCAAGGTCAACACAACACAAGCGAGAAACTCTGCTCACCTTGAGATGGGTCGCAAGCCCAAGCTTTTCACATGACCATAGGAACCACTTAGTCGGATCGTACTGATACCACTTGTAGCCATTGCGGTAATCCATAGGAAATTGGTGGTGGAAGTTGTGGTAGCCTTCTCCCATCGTGATCACTGCAGTAAGCACGCAATCTTTGGGCGTGAGCTTGTCGTCGTAAGGTTTGTCTCCGAGCCAATGGCACAGTGAATTGACACAAAATGTAGACTTCAAGTTCATCAGATTCAATCTCGGGAGGTGTCCAGGAGGAAGAACACTGACGTGCTGTACGAATACGAGACGAAGCAAACTCGTCCACACGAATCCACCTTGCCAATCTCCCCATCCGTATCCTGCCACCGTGGTGGGCACGACGATAGCCATGATAAAGGCGAGGAGGAGATAATACTTGTGTTGCCATTTGACGACTGGATTCGACCGCAAGTCGCTGACATCGGCAGGGCCCGGCTTTCGCCTGGGCCTGAAGATCATCCAACCGACGTGGGAGTAAAGTAGACCCTTACGGGCATCATAGGGATCGAGCTCTGTGTCGGTATATCGATGGTGGGCACGGTGCCCCCGAGCCCACCATGCAATAGAGCCTTCGACTACACCGGCACCAAGAATAGCGAGAATGACCTCTAATGTCCTAGTGGCCTTGTAGGCACGGTGAGTCCATAGCCGGTGATATCCAGCGGTTAATCCTTAGAAGATCATCAGTTCCACTGACTCTCTAAGTAAGAAGCAACACACCGAAACCGGTTAAGTGAGAGTAGACGACAAACCAGACGAAGGTATTGCGCTGCAGGGGTGTATGCCAAGCACCAATGAGGCCAAGTGTTGGTGGAACGGTCAAGATGAAAACATGTAACCAGTGTAGTTCTCTGTACCAGTTGTACCGAGTGATCGGCGGAAGTGCTGGTTGATGCCCGAGAGTGTATGATACGAAATTTTCTGGAACATCATCAGAAGGTATATCATCCGGATCTTCTATAAACATGGGTTCATGCGCCTTGGCCGCCATAGGAGATGTCACAAACGAAAGGGACAGGGTGTGCGTTTGCTCCAGTTTAAGGCATGTCTTATATCATTCCGCAAGTCGATCTCATTTACCCCACTCGCCGACATGCTCGAAAGAACATCCAGATGTCAGGCCTCCCCTACAGCAATAGGAGATAAGGCGGGCGCTTCAAAGATTCAAACCTCAATCACTCACGATTGGTTTAATTGTCGTCAGCATCACCCAAAAAATTCCTTCCGTAAGTCGGATGACTTGACGTTGCGGTGGCTTCTGCCAAGGGTGCTTGTTCTATTACGAATCTGCGCACCTGAAGGGCGGGAAAACTCCTCATCCGATTCATCTTGGACACAAATATTGGCAGTACGTACGGCATGGCGACTGTTGGAGAAGAATGACTGGCACTCTCAGGAGACGTATGTCATATCAACAAAAGATCGATTACACAAACTTGGCCGCCCCTCACGGTGATGCAACCACTGTTTAGGTTATTGCCGCAACTCCGATTCGATGAGCGCTCAGTGAGCCAGGTTCAACCAGTGACTTTACGTTACATATGACAGTGGCAGATATCGAATCTTCAATTATCTGTCCGATTTTCTCCTCTAGGCAGCGGACGCCTTTGGGAATTTCTAGAATCAGAATTCAGGCATAATGCCATCTGGCAGGGTTTAAATGACTTCTGTGAGTTGCCGAACCAAGCCTTCAAGGTGCCTGTATGATTCTCTTTTGATTGACACAGTTCTTGAACAGCTGATGGCCGCCCAATTTCAACTGCTTTGAGGACTCGGACGTGGAAACGATCAAAGCCGCTTCTCGCCTTCTCCTACTACATATGACACCCACCAACGTTGACAGCAACGCAGTGTCCGTGTGATTGGTGTATATTACAAAGTAGGTAGGATGTATATCGTCCTGTTATGTTAAGCGGCGTAACTTTCGCGCGCAGCTGTAAACTTAGTTGGCCAAGCGAGATAAAGTCAATCAATCCGGAGGTCGCTTGAATCAAAGGACCTCTAAACCGTATTGTGCATCATGACCGAACCACTCAACGTTCCTATTCCCCTTGACGGGTCATCGACCAGCAATGGGCCAGAAAACTATGTTTCAAGTATCCTTCAGCACGTGAATATCCGCCCCCAAGTATCTTGGTCAAACTGGTGGAAAGAAGCTCAATGGGAGCGCTTCACACTGATCGTGATCATGCCACCACTCGCTGCTCTGTACGCATGCTTTACTCCACTCCAAAGAGAAACGGCGATCTGGTCTGTTATATTCTATCTCACATCTGGCCTGGGTACGTGGAATTCTTGAGTCAACGATGCCGTCCAAGAGATGTCTAACGCTCGAGGGTACAAGGTATAACGGCTGGGTATCACCGGCTGTGGGCGCATCGG
>JBBPRP010000443.1:0-14708 GCA_038093135.1 Leccinum longicurvipes
CATCTACATTCTGTTGTTTATCTATGGTGCCTCGACGGCGACAACCGTGCTACACTGTATAGCCGCCATGCTCTCGACGCCGATCACGCACACGGAGACATCACGTTAGGCCCGGGTGTGCCACGAGCCCTGGCTTCATGACCATCGACATGGCAACAATGATAGCGAAACTCATATGCGCTGGTGCTGTTTCAGACTCTGCAGAGGCGGAAAGGAAATCGTACCAGTGGTAGTATAATAGGACACTGGCAGGCGATGAATGCGTACTCTAAATCTCTCTAATAGGCTGATTGATGGCCGTACGAATCCTGATTCAAGGCCTGGTTAATCGAGTTGCTCATCATTGTTCCAATCTCGTGCGCTCGGACCCGGAGTCCGATTGATGAATGATTGCATCGCGTTCCGTCTCAATCTGGGATCACGAAAGGCGGTGTAGCACATCCTCGACTAAAAGGGGATAAGCGGCCAGTCCAAAAATAATGCGAGGGAAGCGAAAGTGATGAGGGGAAAACGGGCCAAAGTTCGAGAACGGTGCGGTCGACCATTGACTTCAGGTTGGTATGAGAGCAAAAGATTGGGTACGTCAGACGTAGAGCCCTCGGAAATCTAATAATATTATCATTACAAACGAGCATCTCACGAGCAAAAAGCCACACTATATTACATCCTCCGTTGAAGGACGCTTGTCCGACCTCGGCAGACTGCTACTGCCTTGAGACTCTTCACCTACCACACGGCCCCTCACCAACTCTGCAGAACCATTTGCCAACCTCGCAACAGTGGCTCCGAACGAAGCAGACCATGATATCTTGACGACCCCTGACGATGAAGGACCCAATCCTCCAACCGACATCACCTGTATGGCGGTATCCTCGGTCCATCCTTTCCCCTGCGCCACCCGGAATATAATCAGCAATGTCGCGATAATCTAGTAGGTTTTCCGGGTTAGTCGGAATACGCAAGGTCCAGTACTATGATATGCTGGATTGTTTAGAACGATCATCATACCTGAAATTGATTCAAGGACTGCAAGAACACCTCGGAAACCGCATTCCCGATCGCAAACAAGACAAGAAAAACTATACAGAACGCCGAATACAGCGCAGCCGATTCGATGATCATCGAGGCGGCCGACGTGTATCGAGTGCCGTAGCCCGGTCCGAGCACAGAAACAATGTAGTACCTGAATCTCAACAGACGGAGAGCAATAGCGGCGGTCAAGATGATGTTCAGCCCGAGCGACAGGCTGAGATAAGGCAGTGTGAAGTTGATGCCGTTTGTCGCGTATGGACTTGCGGACAAGACTTGAATGAGGAACACTATCCCAATGGCTGTATTTTTTCGTGAAGTGCAGTGTGAGGGATAGCTTTGGATGAAGACATGGAAATGTCCTGACCCACTGAGCCTGCGAGTAACAAGCAAGGGAAGAACATCACAATCCACATAGGGACCCCGCACGTTTGATAAACGACCTTGAAGCGCCATACCTGGCTCAACAACGATGAGTATACTCTAGGAAGTCTAATTTGACTCTCACTGACCACTAGAGCGTCCGACAACCAGTTCGATAAGACCAGCGCCACCCTTCCCAAATCACTTATGGGGATGGGGTAAATATAAGTCTCGAACGCACTTGGACCTCCAGGGTAGTTACGATCGTCGACGAACGCCATCTGGGTGAACGCAGCAACACTGATCGTGTATAGGGTTCCGAGGATAAAGGAAGTAGTGATGTAGACAAGCAGAGGCAAGCGCCTCCTGAACTTGGTTCGATTCTTCTCGCGAACGAGGAGATGAAAAGATAAGAAATAAAGCGAGACTGCGATGCCGTAGGCGATTGCGGTGATTATGGCACCTTGAAGCCAGCATCTCTCGGAGAAGAGGGTCTGAGAGCTTTCATCGGGGACCCAGCTGGAGTTGAGGGCCATGTGCGCAGCTGGGGGTGGCGGAGAAGAAATATTTCAGGACCCAGGTTTACCTGGCAATGTTAAAACCAATGATCCAAAGATATTACTAGATTCTAGAGCAGTTCAACTTGAACTCCTTCTGGCCATGTTACGTTGGTTAGCGATGCAGCTGCGCCGTTGCGCCGTCCTAAAACT
This sequence comes from Leccinum longicurvipes, assembly GCA_038093135.1. Taxonomy (NCBI): domain Eukaryota; kingdom Fungi; phylum Basidiomycota; class Agaricomycetes; order Boletales; family Boletaceae; genus Leccinum; species Leccinum longicurvipes. The sequence continues at coordinate 2,103 of JBBPRP010000443.1, forward strand.
GTGTCTTGATCAATGTCACAAGGGGTGGATTACGACGACCACCGCCCACTCCAAAAGTAGCACCCAACAGCCGCTCTTTGAAACTTTGCGAGGACTATTATGTAATACATCCCACGCCAAAATGTCGCTGAGCACGTCGAGAGAGGGGCATACCGCTGCCTCTGACAACGAACTGGAACAGGTTGTACGGACAAATGGCAGAGATGTCACGGTTGACTTGGGCAGGACTACCTCCTGGCACCATCGTCGACAACGGCACGGTTGCCTACGTCACACATGGTCGACCCATCCTCGCTCTACCCCGTGCCCCCCCTCTGTCCGTCCCGGTGGGGGGGTACGTTTTCCAAGTTGACGTACCTTCCGTTCCTCCTCAAGACGCTCGCCGACGCGATGATGGAATTGCCGGTCGTCCATCACCGCCTCCTCCAATGCGAGCAATGGTGGGAAAGGCAAGCCGATGTTGCTGACCCGCCCTTCGGTTGACCTGGCACTCGTGCTGAGCACCCCGACGTGGCTGTATACTCCCACTATCAGTAGCGCCCAAATGTTGTCGATCCACGGGCTCGCATCGCGGGAGGCGCGTCAGGCGTATCAGGGTCTAACACCGAAAGAGTGGGGGAACATGCGAGTCTGGTGCTTGTGCCTGGGGATGGGGTTGCGATTGTGACAATTGGGGGAAGGGGAGGAGACAGAAAATGTGAGCTGGAGTGCGGGGCCACTTGAGCCCACAGCTAATCGCCCCCTACTGGTGCACGTTCTCTCAGACGTATGAGACTTAGGCTACGGTGCGTGTGGTGCGAACCTTCCATTCTTCCGCTTAGTAATGCCCTGGGCATCCAAGTCTATCACCAAGCCCAGACTCTAGAGTGCGGTCCTCGCTTGAAGGAAAGCCACAGACATTGAATGACATATCTGGGATGTCCTCGACGCGACCACCGACTTCAATTCTTCGTTACAGTAGTCACCAGGCACCGAGGATACCGCCGGACCCCACTTCACTAACGTCAATTGTGGGCGTATAATCAAGACTATGATGATGAATGTTACAATCTTACATAGCATAGTTTGAAGGCTACATGTAACTGCGGAGAAAAATGGTTAGTAGGGAATTACACACAATGATTTATGGTATATTCGCGATGATCAAGCAAGCTCTGCAAATCCGACTTGTGAATTTTCGAAATCGAACGCGGTATAGACGCTCTGGAGGAATACACCCCCGACACTCCAGAATGCTGAGTCATAGGTGAGTGGGTGGCGTGCAGTCGGCGAGGGCGACATCAACCGATAGGGAGACTCACAATCAACATCCCTATCACTCCCGACAATGCCACTCATACAGTCGGAAGACTCGGACATAACCGGTCCAAGGTTGAGGGCCGAGACAAGGATTGGGAACGACCGGCCGTTAAAAGTAAGGCTCACAGTCGGGAATTCATTACATGGGACTACAGAATGTCAGCGAAACCAGGACACCAAACATGATCAGAACTTACAACTGTAGTAACCACTACCCCATGACTTACCACCGAGTGCTTTATAGAGGTCGGAAACTCGATTCATATCTCCAATGATGTAGTTAGCACCACTGTCGACGATGGCGGATATATCGGTCAGGATTGGCTTGCCGTCACCATTGTTAATGCTCTCCATCAACACCTGCCAGTATCCCTGAGCGACAAACGTTAGCGAATGTCCATATCCACCTGGAATTCCAGTTCACCTTATTCGTTATGGGGGTATAGGTGAACTTATCTTTGTACAGCATAGGATTCGATCCCCCGATGTACAACTCGCCTCCAGTAGAGGTGAACTGGACTGAAAATACCTGCTCGATCACCTTTCCCTCATCTACAAGGGTTTCAAACAGGGGCTTTGCAGGATAAGCTGACATAGACTGGAAACCCAACCCAATCACGCCGTCTGGAACGAATTGATCCTTTTGGAATCCCGCAGAATAAGATGATGCGGCACCAATGGTCTGCATGTCCGCCTACCAGCAGTCAGAATTTGGAAGAAATTAGATTTTGAAAAGAGACATACAGTGAAGCCGGCAATGGTTACATTGTCCGTATATTGGATGCCAGAGACACTGGCCCCATCGCCGAAATCCAATGAGAACCACTCGACCAGGTTACGGGAAGTTGTAGACGAATCTGGGTCCCAGCGGGTATGTTCATCGCAACTCTCATCACAGAGAATCCACGGGACAAAAATATCGCTATGCAGTATTGAATCATAAATCTGGTGGGCTAGATAGAAAGTGCTAACCTAGAACCTGTGTCGAATTCGACTGAAGTGGAGATCGGAACATAGTTTCTTACAAATACAAGTGTAACATACCAGAAAAGGTCTGGGAAGGAGTACCGATGGAAATATAGCCATACCACAGCATCTTATTTTCGCTTGTCAAGCGGAGGCCTGACCCACGTTTTCTTGCCCGGCTCCCCTTTACATCAGATGGGTGCGTCGTCCCAGTGTTCTTTTCATAATTATCCAAGCCACACTGCATTTTACTGCAAAGAAAGTGCGTGAGCGAACTTGAATGCGTAGAATTCATACGACAGACGCGTTGATCGATTCCACATGAGAGTCGAGTGCGGCAAAATCAACACTTTCGCCAGGTGCGAGAAACGAAGGACGTTTGGTGAGCGATACCGCCATGCTACCTCTTTTCCCTTTGTGAACGGGAAATGCAGTGGTCAAAACCACCAGTGAGGCGATGGATGTGGTAATTGTGAAAAACATTCAAGACGGCGTTGATGAGAAGCACTGAGAATTGGTTTGATTGTACAACACCGAGCGGAAACGTCCGTGTACATCATGTATCATGACCAGTAGTAATAGCCTGCAGTTGATCCTCACTTGTGGCTCCCACATGGAGGCCCAGGAAAAACCCGTATGAATCATTATATAATCCACTACTTCCAATCGGATCTTGTCCCCGTCTTCTGTAAATGAACCTTCCCCGCCTCCAACAACGCCTCGTCCGCGGGCCCTTCCTCCGCATCCACTCCAACAAATTCCATACTGCCAACGCGCTCCTCGCAGCCCGCAAAGTCCTCCACACTTTCAAGCTCGCAGACATTGGAGAGGGCATCACAGAATGCGAGGTCATTAAGTGGTCCGTCCGTCGCGCATTCTTTGTTTCCTTTTCATGTTAGTGACTGACAGACGCAACAGGTCTATCAAGCCTTCGTCTGCCGTCCAGAGCTTCGACGCGCTGTGCGAAGTCCAGAGTGACAAGGCCAGCGTCGAGATAACGTCCCCATTTGACGGTGTCGTCAAGGAGTTGCTAGTCCAAGAAGGCGAGATTGCCAAAGTCGGCGCGGGACTGTGTCTCATCGAAGTCGAGCAGGACGACTCTGAATCAAACTCGGCCTCGCAGTCCAACTCGGAGGCGTCGGCGTCAGCGGAGCCTGAACGCACACAATCCCAAGATCCGGCCGCCGCACCGGCACTGGCGGAAAGCGGGGAGGCACCGGGGCCTGGGAACGTCGTCGAGCCACCGAGTATGATCGCGGGTGTGAGCAAGAAGCACCCACTTGATCCAACGAACGCGGATGCGAATCATGCAACTTCCTTTACCTCGTCGTCGGACCACGTCCTTGCTACCCCATCCGTGCGTCATTTTGCTCGCCAACACGGCATCAACCTTGCTGCCCTCGCACCCGGCAGCGGACGTGGTGGGCGTGTCGAGAAGATGGATGTTGAAGCGTTCGTCAGTGCCAGAGGACGTGCCGCTGTCTCTGGTAGCGAGACAGAACAGGTTATACGAATAGATGAGAAGGATGTCGTGGTCGACTTGGGCAGGACGCGCTATGGTATGTGGAAGGCGATGACACAGGTGCGTTCCCTTTGTCTGCTCGGTTGTCTCCACCTCGTGACGCTTTTCAGAGCCTCGAGATACCCAGATTCGGGTACGTGCCATTTACGCAGACGAAGCGACGAGCATATATTCACGTCTGACAAATAGATACGGCACATCGCTCGATCTCACACGTTTCCATGAGCTCCTACCGATACTAAACGCAAGTATTCCATCCCACTACCTCCCACCATCGTCGACAACGGCGCGGTTGCCTACGTCACACATGGTCGACCCATCCGCACTCTACCCTGCGCCTCCTCCTCCGTCCGTCCCAGAGGGGGGTACCTTTTCCAAGCTGACGTACCTTCCGTTCCTACTCAAGACGCTCGCCAGCGCAATGATGGAATGGCCGCTCCTACGGTCATCCATTACCCCCTCCAATGCGAGCAGTAGTGGGAACAGCAAGCCAACATTAACGATCCGCCCTTCGGCTGACCTGGCACTCGCACTGAGCACCCCGACGGGACTGTACACACCCACTATCAGTAGCGCCCACACGTTGTCGATCCATGGACTCGCGTCGAGGGTGGCGCGTCTGGCGTATCTGGGTCGGCAAGTTCCATGTGGGCTGACGCCAAAAGAGATGCCGCGAAGGGGGGGCACGATCAGCGTGAGCAACGTCGGTGCGGTCGGGTTTGGGGAGCATGCGAGTCCGGTGCTTGTGCCTGGGGGTGGGGTTGCTATCGTGGCAATTGGGAGAGCAAGGTGGGTGTGGGACGTGAGTGAGGAGGTATGGGAAGCAACGGAAGGGAAGGGGGAGAGGAGGCTAAAGGTGGATGTGAGCTGGAGTGCGGACCATCGGGTCGTGGAAGGGGCTGAGTTGGCTGCGTTTGTGGAGACGTGGAGGGGATTGGTGGAGAGGCCAGAGAGGCTGATTGCAGAGGGGATGTGAAGTGTACTCGGAGTGGTCGACTTTCTTGCTTTGTACTAATTCAATATTTGCAAGACATTTCCTGGATTATCACTACCATCTGCCCCTCTCACACCAGCAAATTCGCATATCTGACTCGCCGCAGATATGTTGCTGAAATCTCTGGTAAGTCTTCTCCATAATCCCCACCGTTACATAAAATAAACAGAGATCCTGGTGTACATCTAATGATCGCCGTGTGGCTCTACTTCTTGTCCTTTCATCGCGCCGTCTGCCGAAAAAAACACGTCCTGTTCAAGAAATGCTTGCCTCTGCCACCCCTTCTCTCCTCGGACCTCTTTACACGCTCACCGTCATTGATGACCATAACTACTCGCGTGCTAAATGCGTTCAAGACCTACACTTTCCGGGTCATCCCGGTAGGCGATCTGCCAGGAAGGTTAGCATTGACCCTGTCTAACCAAAACCGTGCTGACGCCCTGCTAAGGGGTTTGCAAGAGTCAACCAAGACATCGATTATGGTGCGCAAAGTGCAACACGGCTTTCTGGTCATGTGAGTGATGGGATTAAACTCGTAACTCGTATACAATGACCATCATTTTCGGGTTCGGTAGATCTGTCTGGATCTGATTGTCGCCTAGTGAAGCCCATCAGTTTGAAGTAAATCATTTGATTTGTCGCTATCTATGATACACCACACGTCATTGGTGAGCGAGGGCCGCTTACATTTATGTAAGGTGGATATAATACGGTCCGTCGCTCCTCGTCAGGAATTATACTCACTTGCTTTTCAATGTACTTTGCAGTCGTCATACTCATTGCTGCATTGGCCGTTTCGGCCGCTTCAGTATCTAGACTCCGCGGAACAAGCAATGGAATTATCATACCGCTCACCAAACACTCACCGTCTCTGCGTTCTAACAAAAGTGTCAATATTGAGGGACTCAAGTCTCGCGCTGCATCATACACAGCGTACGTGTTGTGAATCCCTTTACCTGATGTTCTCATGCGTCGTTTCAGCAAGATTTTTCGTGGGTTCGAAAACTATGAGAGGAACACGGGCGCGACCCACCCTTCCGCTTTGAAATGGAGTAGGTCCAAAAACTGGAAACGCGCTGGGGCAGGGATTGACTTGACCGCTGGTCTCGATGGTGGCGTATGGTATGGCACTATTTCGGTCGGTACTCCTCCTCAAGTCTTCACTGGTAAGCTCTCCGTGCATTTACTAACAAACATCGATGCTAATCTTCATCAGTTCAGGTTGACACCGGTTCTAGGTAAGTATTTACTGTCGAGACCACCTACTCCCTTGTCCAACCCGACCTAGCGATCTCTTCATTCCAGCAGCGACCGGTGATACAATCTGTAAGACCCACGATAACCTCTTCAACATTGCTTCATCTGAAACCGCCAAGAACTTGGATAAGTCGTTCGAACTCGAATTTGGAGATGGTGCAGATGTAGGAGGTAATCAATACAGTGATAACATAGCCATTTCTGGTTTCACTGTACGTTCTCCATCGTTCATCACGTCTAAATGTGATGATCTCTGATCATCGAGTAGGCGGAAAAGCAGACCTTTGGTGTCGCAACAACATATTCAGTTAACCTGGACAAGTCTCACTTTCCTTCCGACGGTTTGTTGGGGCTGGCATTCCAGTCTATATCGACGTATTCTGCCAGCCCCCTGTTCCAAACACTCATCAATGAAGGAAAGCTGCCTAATGGAGTATTCTCATTGAAACTCACCTCTGATGGAGGCGAGATGTACATCGGTGGAGTGAACGAAGAGCTGTACACAGGTGACATCACCGTTGTCAATGTACCAACCAAGGTGAGCTGAAATGTAACATTGAGTAGCGGCCGCAGTCCGCCACTCACTTCATCATTTAGGCGTTCTGGCAGGTGATGGTGGATGACATCCGTGTCAATGGCAAACCGGTCCTGACAAGTGTAGTTTCGATTATCGACACTGGTGCCAACTACATCCTTGGTGACCCGGATCGAGTTTTGACCCTACATCAGGCCTACAGTGGCGGTAAATCATTCGAGGATGGATGGTACACATGTAAGTCCTGATTGGGGTTCATATACTAGTAGTACTTTCGGGTCCACTGACAGCCCCGTAGTTCCATGCAATGACTTCCCGGACGTCACTCTCACTTTTGCTGGCAAGCCATTTACGATCCCCGCCAACGTCCTCAATCTCGGACCGGTGGATGACGGCTCGCCTAATTGTTTCAGTGGGATCGTAGCTCATGATCTCCGTGAGATCTTCCTCTTTACGGCATACATAAAACATACTGAATACTGAGCCCCTCTTTCCATCTGGACCAGCGGTTTGGAGCATCGGGACCAATTTCCTTCGGCTCTTCTATACTGTGTTCAATATGGGTTCTGTCCCACCTCAAGTCGGATTTGCGCAACTTAAGTGAAGAATAATCGGAATCATAATACTCTTTTCCAGAATTGTCACTCCCCCTTGCTGATTTCAATAGTATATATCGCTCGTTAATAAGACTAGTTTAGCTACCTGGTATTCTGCGTGTCAATTGATAATGGATCGGTAATCAACGACTACATATCCATCATCGAGGCAAGCTATTCCTGCCACAAGTCGTTAACTTATCTTTATTCTGCTCTGGTCAAGCGAAGGACGCGGAGGGCAGCGCAAGGTGATGATATGCCGATGACATTGTTTTCAGATCGGTCTTGTAGATCATCCGGTTGGTTGTCGTTGTCGTTGTCGTCGGATTCGGATCGGTGCTTTCGACAGTGTGTTTGACGACCGGGGCTTGGGGGCAGAACATCGGTCAATCGATGTCGCTTACTAGAGCCGTTGGGAAGGTCCGATTGCGTAGATTCGATGCCGGACCTTATGGGGCGCCGGCTTTCGAGGTTGCACGAGGTCTCTGCGTCGATCATGAACGGGCGCTGGAAGTTGCCTCGTGTATCCGCGTGGCCTGAGAAAAGAACGGGTGTGCACAGAATGGTGGATCTGAATCATGATGTGACTCGAGGCTGATTGCTCAATTGAATCCGTGATGCTACCCTAGATCTGTCGTCGACCAGATGGTGTTCATAGCCTATGATCTGAAGGAAAGCGTGGTAGCTCCAATCAGATTAATAGGGACACATTGAAAGAGATCCGGTTTCGTGAATGATCATCCCTCACGATCGACTCGAGAAAGGCACAGACAGCGACAGGAAGACAGAAAAAAAACACTACCGCACGAGCGGTGAGTGTTGAATCATATCAAACACAAGATGCCGCAGTTACTGCCCAACTGTCAATTTCCAAAAGCCCGAAAGTTCCGCAGACCGATGTGGTCAGTGTCACTGAGGATCAGTCCATGATGATCTTGATTTGAACGCAGGGATCAAATCACCTCTTTTCCTGGGCTCGCGATCGCGATCGTAAGGCTAAAAACGTCTGGACATGGTAACCTCGATCGGGGCCAACTCAAGATCCACCTCGATTCGCACTATCAACACAACCACTTGGGAAAAAGATGGAAAGTTTTGCGCTCCCTGATTCTTGCTGATGCTTGTTGTCAGTTTTGCAATGCATGGTCAAGGAAAGTACACGCACGCTTAAACGGATCCTCCAAGTCGAAGGTCGATCTACATCTCGTGCCTTGTACGACGTGAGTTCCTACGATGTGATCGACAATGACGGATGACCTACCTCGCTGGCTGGCTTCGGATCCGGAGGACGTCTGGTGCTAGTACCACCGCCGTGGTCACCGTCGATATCTGACGGAACTACCTCGCTCGATGGCCCTGAATTCGGAGAACGACCTCCAGTACCAGTACCACCGTCGTGACCTCCGCCGGCACGAGGACTGGCTTTCTTCTGTTTCTTCTTCTTCTTCTACCATGAAAGGAAAAAGGATGGCATCTACATGCACAATTGACGACTTTGAATATCTACCGGTTCCCCAACTCTTCGGACCGTTCGCTAAAATGATAGTTAGGCAAAGCACGTTCATTGACTCTTCAAGGTGCACTCACTGGTTGACCCCGACCTTCGGTCATTGTCGAAAAATGTTCTGTTCAAGGCATTCACATTCTCTGCTGATCTAGATTGAATGCCGGCAAGGCGACGAGGTTCGTGGACTGCAGATTCTCCGATGGTTTTCTTCCACCTTCCAAAAATCCAAAGGAATCGAAACGGCTGTGCATTGTCAATATTCTTCTCAGAACGTATGTCCGGAGTTTCCGAGCGTATTTCTGGGGTGGAGGTCATGAGGTGGACCGGAAGCTGCGATGTCAAGCGGGATGAGACAGGTGGTGGTAGCTGCTCTTCATGACGAACTGATGACGACGGCGAGGGTGCCTTCCACAGAATCAACACGACAGCATAGTCGGAATGAATTGACACAAACCTCGTCGTGATTGAACTGATCGTCATTCGTGAACGTTGTGGGCGGGAGCTCGACCTGCACCATGTTTCGATCAGGAAAGGAGCAAATTCATACCTCGAGTAAGTCAACGTCACCATCTTCGTGGTTGTCTGACTTGGATTGATTTAATTCGACAAGTTCTTTCTGGAGTGCATCAGATGTCAGGACGGTGGTCTGAGATGACAACGTCGATTCAAAATACATATACCTACATTCTTAAGGTATGATGGTGGCAGGACACCATGTAGATTGCGGAGCGTGATCGCTTTGTCACCCACAGTTACCATATCAGTTTGCCGAGATGGCCATTGACCAGATAAAATAGGGATAGTCGATGACAGGTCCGATTTGTTGATATGTTGTAGTGTCCCAGAACGAGACCGATGAGTTGTCAGAGACTACCACCCATGCACTGTCGCATACTAGTGCGATACACCTTGGATCGATGTTGCTGTGAATAGACCATTTCGAGAGCGTCGTCCTGATGTACACATCGAGACAGTGGACATTGCCATCGCGAGACAAGACAAACAGTTGGTTTCCATCGCCCGTCCATGCGAGAGATCTGTTGAATGTCGAGTTGACTATAATTGGAAAGTCTGCGAGGAGAGTGCCATCGGGACTGTCGTAAATCGGGACGGACTCGTGTCCATGCGTGGCAGTTGCGATGAATTTGCCGTCCGGAGAGAATTTGACCGTGTACACAGAAGAGGTCGTGTTCCAAAGGCGCGAGTAGTCGTTCACCCGTGGGAAATGACCAAACACTGAGTGTCTCGTCATCCGATCCGGTCGCGATTTTCGCCCCATCGAGTGAAATGTCCACCGCATTCATCCAATTGTCGTGTGCTTTGAACTCAAAAGTCGTCGAATCCCAGACGATGACTTCACCACTCCTTGTCCGAACCACGATCCACTTGCCGTTTCGTGACACAACTTGGAGGTCGAACACGGGGCTTCCAGCATCAATCGGCATCCCTACCTCCATGCCATCTTCTACTCGCCATCGTTGAATCTTTCCTTCCCAGCCATCGCTTATGACCTCCTTCCCGTCAGCGGGAAATGCAACCGAGTACACATTATCAGAGAGATTGATTTGGATGGGGAGGCTACCGGTGGCGTCGCTTGTTTCTGAGTCACCATCAACATCCCGCTTTCAATGGTCTCGGTTTCCTCACCTTTGATGGACATTTCTCCAGTATGATTAGAGGGAGGTCGAACTAAGCTTCAAATTTTGTCCTAGTCAATGTGGTCAATTGAAGCCTGGTGGACACTGCTGTTCTTCTATTAGTCAAGCGTCTCTTGGCAAGTATATTGGGCTGCCGGTGATCAGCACTGAATACTGAGCGGCGGAGAGAAGAATGAACCTACGAGTTACTGTGTGGTGTCGCACTGAGGCTGGGTAAGGTGCAAAGACTTTCTCTCTTTCCCCTGCCGCCATCGCTCGCACACACTGCCTCCGTTCGCCTTCGCCATTCGTCGCACCCACCACACCACTCCCTGGACTCCTCACCGGACTCCTCACCTCGCAGCTATTGCACACTGGGTCCCCAGAGGGCGCGAGACCACCTGTCGCGGCGGCCAACACTTCAAGGCGGTCCCTCCCGCCCTCGCAGCTTGCGCCCCCAGCAGGTGTCCCTCCCGTTTCGGACCGGAAAGCGCTTCGCCCATCGTCTCTCACCTTCACCTCCCTCCTCTTAGCACATCTCTCATTGCATGTAACTACCTTACACACAATCTACACCCTCTTTCCAGCGCATCCAGCGCCGCCCGTAGTTCAAATATTGGTACCCACGGTTCAGCGTACCAGGTTGTGCACTTGGTGCTTGCCTTCGTTCACGTGCAGGTCCTTAGTCCCTCCCCCTTGAAGTCAAGGTCCGACACGAGGTCCATGTTATTACAACCCACCCCAGACCTTGTTTTCTTCAATTACTCTTTCGCAACTTTCTGCTGCTTCCTATCATTTCGATCTCAAAAAACACCTTCGGATTCGGCTCGCACCGCAACCCTTCGTGAGCACTCGATCCAACGAACGCGGATGCGAATCATGCGACTTCCTCGATGTCCTGGTCGTTGTATCATATTCCCGCTATCCCATCCATTTTGCTCACCAACACGGCATCGATCCCACACCCATCGCACCCGGTAACGGATGCGCGTGTCGAGAAGGACATCGAGGTGTTCGTCAGTGAGAGAGGACGTGCCGCTCTCTCTGCAAACGAGGCAGAACATGAACGGATCGATGGCAAGGGTGTCATGGCCGACTTGGGCAGTACGCGCTATGGCGTTTGGAAGGTGGTGGCGCAGGTACGTTCCCTTTGTTTGCTCAGTCGTTTCCGCATGGTGCCGCTTTTCAGAGCCTCGAGTTACCGCCTGGCGTTTGCGCAGGCGAAACGATGAACATATTGATGTCTGGCAAATAGATATGGTACCTCACTCGATCTCACCCGTTTCCATAAACTGCTATATGCTGACATGAAACGCAAGCATGCCACCGGCGTGGGATGCGGCTTAACTCTTACAATTATGGAACGAGCCTTGGGAACTCACTACCTCCGATCATCATCGACGGCGGCATGGTTGCCTACGTTGACATATCCGCGCTCTAACCTGCGATTGCCTTGCCGTCAGTCCCGAAGGGGGGTTTCCAAGCTGGCGTGTCTTCTGTCCTTTCTCAAGACAGTGGGAACTGCAACCCGACGTTGACGGTTCGCCCTTCGGCTGACTTGGCACCCGCGCTGAGCACCCCGGCGGGGCTGTACACCCCCACCATCAAATCGTTGTCGATCCACGGGTTCGCGTCGCGGGTGGCGCGTCTGGCGTATCTGGGTCGGCAAGTTCCGTGCGGGTTGTCACCGAAAGTGATAATAAGATACACGCGCCATGAAGAGGCCTGCGGCGCTCTTCAAGGTTACGACGCTTTCTCATAACATCTGGAATTTTGTATCTGTTTGGGTCCGATTGAAACTTAGTAAAATCTATCAGTTTGAGGTGTATCATCTACTCCGTTCCTATCCGTGATACATAGATCGTTCGCTTGGGGTGGGAGTCAGGAACGTTTGAGGTGGGTATATGTACCACCCCATCACTCCTCGTCTGTATCAGGATTTATCACTTACTCTCCTATGTACTTCGCAGTCCTCCCACTCGTCGTGGCATTAGCTGTTTTGGCTGCTTCAATACCCAAACCCCGCGGAAAAGGCAATGTAATAGTCATACCACTCATCAAACAATCACCATCACAGAACTCCAACAAAACTGTCAATGTTGATGGACTCAACTATCGCTCTGCATCATACACGGCGTACGTCTTATCAATCATTTTCTCGGATGAGTCCTCATGCCTCCTTTTAGAAAACTCCTTCATGGATTCGAAAATTATGAGAGAAACACAGGAACCACCCACCCTTCTCAGGCTTCTTTCAAACACAGCGGGTCCCAAAATTGGAAACGCGATGGGG
>JBBPRP010000444.1:0-14694 GCA_038093135.1 Leccinum longicurvipes
CTCGCCACGCGGGCTGCGAGTCCCTTCGGTGCCGAAGGGTTCAACGCAGGGTCTCCTGCCGGATACGACGAAGACGCAAACTCAACCGCAACCATCAACCCAGTCCCACGAACATCCACGATGCTCGAGCCAACCTCGGGATCCTTGCGCAGACTATTCAACAACGCTAACAGTTCCTCCGACCTGAAAGACAGTCAACTTGAACCAACGGCGGGTATGCAGGCAGAGAGATATACCGTGCGCCAACGTTCTCCAATATCTTCTCCTCTTCGAATGCTTCAACCACTGCCACAGCAGCAGCGCACGAAACTGCGTTACCCGCGTATGTGCCCCCCTATGATGCTAGATGAACCATCAATATTCAACAGATTAGCCACAAGAAACGTCACCATTGAACCGGGCTTCAACTTGTCTGTGAGATCCTTACGACTAACTACAGCACTCAACGGAAAGCCATTTGCCAGTCCCTGCACCCACGAGTGAACGACATCTGGCTGCGATTCCGCTGAACCTTACCTTGGCCATTGTTAACATGTCCGGGCGGACGCCGCTGTACTCAATATTGAATAGTTTCCCTGTCCTACCAAAACCACTTTGGACCTCGTCGATTATCAGCAGGATGCCGTGCTCGTCGCAAATCCTCCGGACACCCTGCAAAAAGGCAGCCGGGGCGGAGACGTAGCCTCCCTCGCCCAATACAGGCTCTATCAAAATTGCAGCAGTGTCTTTCGGTGCAGATTGTTGTTTCAGGACCAGTTCCAGCTGGTAGAGAGAGAGTCTGACGAGCTCTTCTTCACTTGTGTCCAGTGGGAGTCCAAGTTGATGCCAATATGGAAAGGCGGCGCTAAATACGCCGGGCTGAGGAGGATTAGTTGGGAATAGCGTGTGGGCCGACATCTTCTCACCATCAAGGGAAAGAAGCCTTCGCTGTATATAGTCTTACTTTTCGTAACGGCCATGGCACCATAAGTGCGACCGTGATAACCGCCTATGGTGGCGCAGAGTGAGCTAGGTAGAGGATCAAGCCATACGAATTTCATACCCTGCATGCAGATAATGTTTTGCCGACCCGTGAAAAGGCGTGCCATCTTCAGCGTCGCTTCGATGGCCTCCGAACCCGAGTTCCAGAAGTAAAACGAGTCCAGTGAGGAGTCGGGCATAACTGGGAGGAGCTTCTCGATCAAACGAAGGTATGGAAAGTGGAAGGCAATGCTACACTGAAAAAGTATCAGAATGTGGGGAAAGAAAGGGGGAAAAGCAAATTACTTGGCCGTGAACGAGATTTGCGCATTGATCCGCGGCAGCTTTGCTGACTTTGGGGTGACAGTGGCCTAGACGGATCAACAGTGTTAACCAAGCCTCTCGGAACGAAGCAGAAATCGCGCACTTACCGAGGTTGGTTACGCCAATGCCAGAGCTGAAATCAAGAAGACGCCGACCGTCCTCGAAACTGAGATATGAACCCTCTCCTTTGCTCATTATGGCCTCAGTTAATCGGCCAATGCCTGCAGTAACATGGCGTTGACCAAACCCGACCAGATTGTCTGACGAGGTCGCCATATTCCTCACATTTGGTCTGAACAGCACGGGCTGAGCCCTGTAGAACGCTCCAAGATAAGATCCGAGAGTCCATAGTAGAGGTGTGCAGATGACTTCAAACGTACACTCCATGATGGGACTTGCTCGCGGGGTATGATACAATATGATTCAGTCTGAGATGTTTGCAAGAGAGTATTCGTCTGGCGAGCATTGCGTCCCAATATTATCGCACCAACGTGGGGAATAGAGAAGAGGAGTGACCGCGCAGAGACACCATCACGAGCTCTATTTATATTTCTGATAACGTCGTAACCTTATCCGCCGCGGGATATCTAAATCAAGGTAACTACTACTACTCAATAGACTGCCAACTCAACTTCTTCTGCCTCATGGCGGACCGTCGACCCACGCCTAGACAACGTTTGTCTGCAAGCGAAATGAATCAGAGTAGCTTCCCGGTGGGATTTAGCCCACTAAAACCGCCCCGGCTCCTGTCATATACCACATGACCACGTAAAAATGTTTGCTGCACGACTCCTTTGAGTACCAGTCCTTCATATGCAGAGAGTTTATTCTTGAAATGGAACTGCTCTTTCGACACCTGTTCGGATTGTCGTGTCAGACCAAGGCAAACAGACGACCTGAAAACCAATGTTACTTTAAATTCCGCTTCGGCATCCCAGACCACAAAGTCGCCATCAAGACCCACGGCCAATGAACCTTTGACTTGGTCAAGTCCTGCATGTTCCGCTGTCCGTTTGCTCATCCAGTGAATGATTTGGCTGAGCGTCGCTCCTCTCTCGGGCTTCCTGCCTTCGGTCCACAGTAAACTCAAGCCAAGACCGAGGCTGTTAATCCCACCCCATGCTCCCATAACGTCTCCTTCTTCAACTTTCTTGAGCTCTATAACGCAGGGGCTGTGATCCGACACCACGCAGTCTATATCCCCGTCTAATAAAGCCTTCCATAGCTGGTCACGATTGGATTCGTTACGAATCGGAGGACAGCACTTGAACTCGGGATGTCCGTTCGGAATGTCGTTCGCAGAGAGGCTTAGATAGTGAAAACAGGTTTCTACAGTCAGTTTCAAACCCTTTTCTCTGGCAGCTCGAATGGCACCAAGAGCTGAGGATGCAGAGAGGTGTACGATGTGACAGCGGAGCGATGGGTATCTCTCTTGAAGCTGTGTGATCAACGTGATAGCATTTACTTCAAGATCCTCGGGTCGTGAAGCCAAAAAAGTTTCATATAGCGTTGGATCGGCTGACGTGTGGGGAGGAGCGGGACTGGGTGAACTCTCCAATTCTGCATGAAACAAAAGGACGGACGGCTCGTGCTGTGTTATTCGATCAGATCGATGCAAAAATGGCTGCTTGGGTTCCCTCACCTCTATTTCCTTCATGTGTGCCTGGAGATCACATTCGGAGACACAAGGGAATTCCTAGATGCATGTTAGTGGGCAGCGCGTCTGCAAAACAGCACGGGCACCTCCACTCCGCTTTCTATCAGAAAGCATTTGAAACCCTTGACTCCGGAGGCGATAAGAGGCTTGAGGTGTTTCTAGTTGACACTCGAACGCATAAGGAAAGCGGACCTGTGACCAGTAGAAGGTACCTTGCCTGATTCCCTGGAATAACGCCTCCCCAGAATGCAACATCGGCCCAACACTGACCTTGTGCGGAATTGCGCTTGATTTCTAAGTTTTCCACTGTCGTCGTGGGTGGTATCGAATTCAACGGCATATCCACAACAGTCGTGACACCCCCCGAGACTGCAGCCCTCGTTCCAGTCCAAAAGCCTTCCCAGTCTGTCCGACCGGGCTCGTTCAGATGTACATGCGCACTAGATCAGATATTAATGCGTGGTCCAAACGGTTGTGCACGACGAATTACTCTACAAGCCCAGGAAGCACATGCTTCTCGCCAGCGTCAAGCAGCTCGGTATCGAGGAGATGATCCCCGCTGGCGCTGTCCGAACCGAGATAGTGCAAATCAATAGACACGACTTTGCCCGACGTGCGATCGATGGTGATGGTAGCTGGCTGTGGATCGCCGGATGGTAAGAGGACGTTCCTGCCAGTGACTTTCAAGTATCGAGGAGGGGACATGGCAAGATTGACGATAGTGATCTGTGGTAACCACGTGCTCATTCAAGTTGTTCGTGACACTCTGCCAAGGCGGTTGTTCTCGCAGAAATGTCAAACTTGAGCGCAGAAAAAGAACCCGCGCTCATCGCCCTCGACGTTGCCTCTTCGCTGGACTCGCTGCTCTCTCCGGAGGGCCTTACATCGACCCCTTTGTCTCCGTCAGACTCGGTTCCGGAATCGGACTACAACGATGTCACTCTCGAAGACGATTCTCGCTTTTCGACAGTCCCACTCTCCGAGCGCATCAGTGTCTCCTCGGATGCCAGCCAAGCAGCGCCTAGACTAGATCGACGGACGACAGTATTCTCCTCCGCTCCCTCGCGAGCATTAGCGTCCCTCCGGCAATTCGCCCACAAGAGATCGGCGTCGAGTGTCACTTCCGGCGAGATATCCGGTGCCAACATCCTCGCACGGCTGGGGATCCAAAAACCGCACGACGAGAGCGACCTTGACGTGCTTCGTGCCGCTGGTGACGGCCAACAAAAGCTCCATGAAGAGTTCCTTCGTCTGCACAACGAACGGCGCGCAGAGGCCGCTCAGGACGATGAAACCTCCATCGACTGGGGTAGGCGCGTGCTTTAACTACTTGGGATTCGCCCTGACCTTGACATCACATCACCAAGATTTCTGGGGAGTTGTCGTCTCTGGTACGTACATCGACCTGCTACTGTCGAGTTGAGCACTGATGTGTTCCGTAGACTACCAGACATATGCTGCCGCCAACTCTGAAAAACTCGCCAAAGCAATCGAGAAAGGGGTGCCTAATGCGTTGCGTGGAATGCTGTGGCAGCTAATGTACACTCGACGTTCGATCTACTTGTCCCCTCGTTGACGATAGCTCGTGACAGGGCAGCTTCTAAGGACATTGAACTCGAAAATACCTACCTGACTCTCTTGAGAGAGACCAGTAAGCACGAGAAATCGATTATCAGAGACCTCGGGAGGTTAGATTTCTAAGCTGCTCACGATGGAAGCATTCTTTCTGAAGCATAACCTGTAGAACATTTCCCCACCACGAGTTCTTCACAGACGACCAAAGCATCGGACAGGAAAACTTATTCAATGTACTAAAAGCATACTCTCTGCAAGTTTCTGTTCCTTGACCCGGCGCGATATATGCCTACAACCTGATGTTTAGGTATGATCCTCAAGTCGGTTATTGTCAAGGATTAGCTTTTGTTGTTGCTGTACTCTTGTTAAACGTGAGTTCTTCCCACATCCCACTTCAACGATCTCAGCGATGATCGTGCTTAGATGCCAGACGAACAAGCTTTTTGCCTCTTGGTTCGCCTAATGCATACGTATGATCTCCGGGGTCATTTTTTACCCGAAATGCCCAAGCTGCAACTACGACTCGTAAGCCTTATCAATTTCCGCGCCCTGCTTGGCTAAATATCCTCAGTTTCAGGTACTTACCTTGGGCATACTTGAAACAGCCGTCGCTCTGAATCCGTGTAGTTTGATAGATTAATCGAGGAACTTTTACCTGTGTTACACGTACATTTCCTGCGACAGGGCATCAAATCAAGCATGTTCTGCTCGCAGTGGTTCCTCACGTTGTTCAGTTACAGGTCAGTCAGGGTTCGAAGACATCCTCTCGCAGCCTAATTGAGATGCGGTCCCAGATTCCCATTAGAGATCGTGTTTCGGATATACGATAATTGCCTCGCCAGTGGTATCGAGGCGATCTTTGCGTTTAGCATCGTGTTACTTCGAAAAAACGAAGATGTATTACTCACGCTCAAATTCGACGAAATCTTGACATTCCTAAAGATGAGTGTATTTGAACGATACAAGGTAAGCGATTATAAGCACGTCTCTATTTCCCATCGAATACGGTGTCCGATCTATTTCGCGATAGATCAAATCTACAAATCATGATCAGGAGGGCGACCCACAGGTCGAGTACAACGTTGACGAGTTCGTACGAGACGCTGTTTCCTTGAGGATCACGCCATTCATGTTGGATGCGTATGCACACGAGTACGCTGATTTCGTGAGGACACGAGAGGCGCATGCCATTGAAATGGATACACTCCGGAATACCAACAGAACGCTTTCCGCAAAAGTGTAAGTATCCTTGTCTCTGTAACTGATTAACTGAGTCCAGCATGTTTTCTAGCAAAGAGCTCGACGCGAGTCTTGCTCAATTGAATGCTGAACACGTGGATGTGTTGGTGAGTTGTCAGCGTTCGAATTCGGGCTTTCGTGTCTCACCGGATAATTTAACTGAACAGAACCAACTTGTCATGGCGCGACTACGCAATGAAGAGATAGAAGAAGAACTTGTGCGCTATAAATTGCTGTCAGTAAAGTCTCTTAGGCTACCGCAGGCACTGATCTGATCTAAACTGTTTATTTACTAGTTATGCGGAAGCAATGCACCAGAATGAGGATGCAATGTCGTCCAATCGGCTCTCTAAAACACAACCTCATCGTAGTAATACATGAACCCTATTTGCCAACTTTACATCGTTATTATTTACCCTCATACCATCTTCGACCAGTACCAATCACAAGCGCTACTAATCACATATGCGCCCTTACTAGTCAATCCCTCGTAGACGCCTGTGCCACCTGAATCTGGATGGATTTTCAATATCGCAAGAACATCCAGCCATACACTGCACTCACCTCTTCCTTGCGTATGGTTCGCAGTTCCCCAGGCGCTGTAGCCCTTCCCATCGCAGCCCCAACCGTAACCTGAACGGAACGAGAAATGCGCGATTGCTTAGAAATCCAATACTTGATTTCGTCGGGAACGACTTCTATAACTGCCACTCGGGGATCCCCTTCATCGCCTTTATGCACGCCGTCTCCGAGATTGCCAATGTAACCGGTTACACTGCCAGCGAAACGACAGCTTAAAGAGGAACGTGGTCGATTGACTCGGAAAACTTACGAACTGGACCAATGCTTGTGGATGAGTTCCTTATCTTGAGTCACTCTAGCTCTTCCAGCGTAAGACGCCCAGTCGGTAGATGAAGGATCAAAGAAGGAGACGTTGATGTGAGAGTCGTTCTCGATCTCTTCAAACTTGGAAGAAGCGTTGTTCGCGAGGAAAACGAGATTCAGTTGAGTATCGTTGGACACTGAGCGAGCATGTAAACTGGGGCCGAAAGAGGGAAGGGGTGTTTCAAACCCACCGTTCGCAGGAGTCATTGCACGGGAATGGAGATTACCATTGGGATCACGAGTGATTAGCATCCCGGTTCCGGCAGCTTTGACAACTGTTCGAAGATCTAAGGGACCAAGCGGTGAATAACATAATTCGGACAGGAGTGAAAAAGCTTGAACCTGCGATCCTCTGGAGGAGTGGGACATCCTTGCTCTCTGCGATGCGAGAGTAGGGATCGAGACGAGCGCGTTCTTCTGAGGTGGCCACCATGATGGAAGATGGAGAGAGGAGTTGATGAACTCGACTGCGTTGCATATATACTCACTCATACTGTGACGTCATTAGCCGCTACTCCAGTTACTATGTTAAGTAAGTCATCATGATGGTCCCGTTGAGAATGTCCCTATCATACAGTACAGTCGATACAGTCAGTTTAGATGACAACACCGTCAATGTCAATCATGTACACGAGCAAGATCATGAAGAGGCCGTTTGTGTTTGTTGCATTCCCGTGTTCTGGCTCGAGACCTCGTCGGCTTCCCAGGTGCCAGGTATCAATAGGAACGGGAGCAACCACGTAGCAGTCAGAACAACGCCATAACCTGTGACTGTTCAGCAGCAACTCAACACACGCCAAGCAAACGACCAGACCTTTATCAAAACTCCTGATGGCAGACCAGCTCCATGCAATAAATCCACCGATGTAACCCACGTAAGGGACCAAGTGGCGAAGGATAGTTACCCCTGGGTGCATCTGGGGTGGGAGAAGCGAAACTGGTAGATGCTCCATCAGCCACTGAAGGGCAGTCGTAATTATTGCAGCGCGCTTTGCCGCTTCAAGCTGTTTGTTATTGAGAACATCTAGAACCGGGGGAGGAAGATATCTGAAACAGAGGTCACGTCAACAGCATCACGATCACACAAAGACACTTACATTCGAAACCCCCACCACATTGTCTGGACGGACAATTTCGTGAGTGAAGGTAACCAGACGCGATACTCCTTTGCGGGTGGTTGGTCCGCCGCGGGACCAGTGGTGAGAGGCGCCTGCGCCGTTTCAGTGGCCTCTGAAACAAACTCCGCCTCGCTCTCCTTCCCTTCAATGCTGGACGAGTCACCACTACCACTCATCAGCACCTGATCGATGGATTCCATAGGTAGCGGAACGAGACGTGGCCGTGGGCTGCGTGACATTAAAATTTGATTGATGGACTCCAAAGGTAGCGGGATGTTACGAGGTGGGGGGCTGCGCATACCACTACCCATCAGTACTTCATCGCCAGACTCTGAAGGTAATGGGCTAAAGCACGGCTGGGGGGTGCGGATCTGCTCGCCTTCTCCATTTAATGATACGATTTCGGAGCATGCAATCTCGACTTCTGACATATCGTCGGGCTCCAGTGGGCCGTACATCATGACGGAGTTATTATCGTCCAGGCAATCCAAGACCTCACTTTTTGAAGGCTCCGGTGAGTTTGGAGTCTCGGGTTTCTTGCCGAACGGCGGTCGCAAACGATCAAAAGCTGACCAAAACGTTTGACCATTTTCAGGACTTGTCAGCGTTAAGAAAGATAGAGACCCAGGGGAAGAAGGCGTATCACCGACTCTCATCGGTGAAGCAGGCGGAGTAGTTGGAGAAGATCCTGAGTCGGTATTGGGTGGGGGAGGGGTATCGTCCGCATCCATTTGTGTTTGTGGAGGAGTAGGTGGAGTAGGCCGAGGAGATCCAAATCCAATGCTCGACGCAAAGGAAGGAATTGTGGAGATCATGTCTTGAAATCTCCCTGCAAATGTTCCTATGCTGGGGGCCATAGGTTCGGGGGGAGATTGCGCGGGAACATCAGCTACCAATGAATCGACGTTGCCGTTATTTGTTGGGGAGTTTATGGGCGTTGGAGCTGGATGGAGGGCCTGTGATGACCATTCGGCTGGATTAACGTCGTGATCTGTCGCAGGACTGGCTTGGGCAGGGGTTCTATTACGACGCCTCAGATTTGTAAAGTGTCCCACAGGCACTAGTACAGTCGCTCTCTGTCTAGGAGACGTCCACCTGACTGGCGTGACATTGGCCTGTTCTGTGCCTGCAGCTGAAGTGATATGCTGGGTTGGCAGAGTCTTGCTCAGCGATCGAAGGAGACGCGGGGTGGAAGGTAGCTGAGATTGAGAAGCTGGAGTTGATGGGGATTCGTTCAAGTCGCTCATTGTTAACGTTCAGATGAGAATGCGTTGCTGCAAACACGAGTCGTAGTGGCTGTGCAACTAGTAGGGTATTATTCGACAACTTTGTTTGAAAAGGTATACACATCAATGGCAATTATTATCAAGTAAATCCAATGCAACGCGCAGTCGCAGCGATGCGAATGTTCAGTGGAACCACGGTGTGCCTGCTCGTATATCAGCAATATCACCAATTGCATGTCGAGCTCCTCACTCATAATACTTCTGCACTCCTTCGCCTTCCATAATCAAGACATCTCCCTGAGTTCCATACTAAGCAATGGTCGTCAAGTACGATTTGTTATCAAAACTCACGTGTCGGAGAGCCAAGGTCAATGCACAGGTGTTCTTCTTCGAACTCGCAGTTTCCACGTTCACAAGTGGGCGGAAATGCATCAGTGCTGCGGACCCCAATGAAAGAGAGGCGACAATCGGTCCCAACCCTTTTTCGCTGTCGCTATGGAACTAGACACAGATTATCGGGGCTTGAGGCTGTATTGGATAAGTAGTGCTCACCGACATCTTCTGTCGTTCCATATACGCTGCGCTGAGAATCTCGTTGAACGGGATATCAGTGCGCAACGCAAGGTTACATCTCTCCTTGATCAACGCCAAGGCACGTTGGACGCACTCAGGCGCTTCGCAGAAAGGTACAGTGTTTCCCGTACCTCCAACATACTAAAGCAGTGTTAGTGGGCTGGGCAGGGTGTGTTCAACATGCATACCTGGTAAGGCTCACCGGCTGACACAAGGATCACATCACCAACAAATAGCGGTTGTGCAGTAAATGGTACTCACAATTTTGAGAGAAGTAGTTGGCGAGTAACGAACCACGCGCTGGTCATAACAAGTCATGTAATGCGCGCAAGGCAGTGGATGAACCGAAATACCTCTGTGCTTTGAAAACATTAGATAGTTGTATATCCGAAATTCAGTGTACTTACAACTTGCAGTGGGTATCGACGAAGCTTCAGGTCGCCAGTGGAAGCTTGTTGCTGATACAATTTGAATATGTCGTCGGCGTCCGTGTTCACCAGTCGTGTGCCGGGAACGAGATGAATTTTGCCTCTGACCAGATAGATTTATTTTTGTTCACAGGGAACTGCAAAAGCGATACTCACCTGCCCAAAGGCAAGACGAAAGTGAGGCGCGTAGTGATGTGCTCCCCAACGTAAATTGGTACAGTACCATCGGAGAGGATGCCTATTAAAATGGAAGGAAACAAGGCATGGCAACTAGGGTTTGTTGGCTTACCTGAATCTTTTCCGAGTTGCGCATGCATAAACCCTTTAGAAGGATGCTGGTTCCAGAATTCCTTCGGCGAGCGTATCCTGCCGCCGACTACATGTTTGAACTGGCCCACCAACTTTTATCAGAAGGACATTGAAAGTACCTGATTACCTACATGACAATTGGAACATTCCCAGTGCTCCCATTTAAACCTGTTTATTCCGTCAAGCCTGCCGATAAACATGCCACCAAACTCACCTGCACGACAGGCGACCACACTCGGTGCAATGAAAGCCCCTGGTGAAGGCGTACGCGGTCGTAATTCCGCCCGGTAATTTGGGGACTCTGGCCGGGGTGATATTTGGTAGCCTTGTGAATGTCTGGGGTAGCAGTTTGAGGAACTCCACCCTGTAATCCAGTTCGTTCGGTTCTTCGCCGTTGACACTCCAAAACACATCGCAGCGAGGATTCAAGCACATCCACCCTTGTTCGTAAACAAACGGACTCCGTTCCTGACAATTGTCGCACCGGATGCTAAGGTCGCCATCCGTGTTCGAGGTATGCGACGAGCCTTTTGCAAGACAAGTCGTTGACTTTGACATGGTGATCGGTAGATCCGATGATATATCCGTCGTCCCCGGTCGTGGTACCCACCAGGGATCACCTTGACCTTCGCACCATTGGAACGCAAATTTCCACCGGACAATGGGTCTTGACCCATCACGGGCGGATTGGCATTCGGCTAGTCAGTAGTTAGATTGGAACAATGGATGGCAGAGTAGAGACTGACCCCATGCATGAGATATCCAATAGAAACCGAGCACAACATATGTGTAATTAGCCGAAGTGAGGTCATAAGGAAAGAGTGCATATTTATCATCCGCAAGAAGCGCGATAGGCAGTCGGTCTTTCCATGTCTTCAGCAAAGCGCGGACTGACTTATCTGAGGCCTCCTGATCCTCGTCTTTCTGATGGCGTTTGTATCCTTTACGGCCGTCGGTTATAATGGACTCAGATTTACCACCCCTATCCTCGGAACTCAGTCGATCGCAAGCGCGGAACACATAACCCAAACAAACCCGTGCGAGATAATCAATTTTCCGCCATGATAGAATATGTCTCGCCTGTGCTAATTTAGAAATCTATAAGCAACGATGATAAAAACCGCCTACCTCGCTGCATATGCCCCAAGAAGATAACCTTTAACGATGTCGTCCTTTGAGTACACGCCACCATGATAAGAGCGGAAATACTCGAATGACTCGCAAACCTCTTGGCGAGACTTGTCCATGATCAGTTAACAAAATTTACGAATAATGTATGACTCACCTGAGCCCATATGGGAGGAGGGGCTGGAAGGGGAGGCTTGGGTACGGTGATAGAGAGCACAGAGCTTGCTGTGATGACCTGGTCATTTTTTGCTTCATCTAGATCGTGCACGCCGAGGTCATCACACTCCGCGTCGGGCTCCACTTCTTGAGTCCAGTCTGGTAAGTCTGACTCGACACCTTCCTGCAACACGGTTAACGGATTGCCCGCAGCATCCTGCAAGACTTGTTTTGTATTCTCAAAGGACGGGGCTTCGCATGGAATCCCACTGATGACAGTGTCTCTTGTTGAAGTGTGTGGAAATCGTTGTTCGGATATTTTCTTGGGAAGCGGCCGAATACGTCTATTGTCCGGGCCAAGGAGTTCGTGAGAATCGATTGACGCATCCGCATTAGACGCCGCTTGTCCAGTTTCGAATTTGGTCCGGGTACGCTTTCTCTGCGCTCTCGACACCCCATGGTCATTTTCATGGATTGATGGAGGGGTAGCGGCGAGACGTGCTTGGGTGGTGGGTCCCTCAAGGAGTTGCATCCGTGAATCATTCGTGAATTCAGACACCTCTCCTGATCTCCTAGGTGGAGCTTCCGGCATCAGTGCCCGACGCAACCGCTTGTTTGTGTGGACGCGGGGGTCTCCGATCAACCTCTTCTCCCGCTGTTCCCTAGAGCTCGAACCCCCTTTGGTTAACTGAGTGGAAACCTTCGAAATCGTTTCTGAGTGGTGCTTGCGCCTATTGAACGAGGATCCAGTGCCACGCGTGCGCTTAATATTGGGAGGGGTAGCAATGTCCTCGGACGCTAACTGATTCAGTGGTGATTGAGGTCGATAAATGTCAACATCCTCACTGTGTTGGGGTCTGAGGATCAAATCTGTCTTATCCATCTGACTGTTGACACCAATCAGATCATGCGGTTGGTGATAAGAATTGGATGCTATTCGTTTTGACCTATGAGGCATAGCGTTTGCGGTCGTGAGTGGATGTTTTTCGGATGACCCGTCTTCGGATGCATCAGAGGCTGTGATGCCGTGAGGTTTCTGAGAGCGGGCTTTGCGTTTCTTCTCCTTTTTGGATACTGATCGCTTGCGCTTGCTTGGTTTTGCTGCTACTGCATCAGTGGCAAATAGGCTCTTCGCAGAACGGGACCCACTCCCGCTCGAGCATATTGCGGCATCTCCTACCGATGTGAGATCAAATATTCAGCCACCATCAACAGAAAGTGAGTCTAGCTATACCTGCACCAGGAAGCTTGACGGCTGTCTCAGTTGCAACGGATGATTTACGACGCTGGCGGTGCGAGAGCCGGTTGTCTCTACCATTCCGGTCCCTTCCCCGGGTACATTGTTGGGTATCTGCACCATGGTCTCTAATATTGAAAGCACCGACACCCTTTTTAAAGACTTGCACTTGGTATTCGTGGGCCTTCTCAAAGTTCCCTTTGGACAACCGAAACTGGTACTCGAAGAAGGCTCTGTAGAGCGCCTCTTCCCCACCTTCCATAAACTCGAGAGTGTGCTCATCCTGGTGAACCTCTTGAAACACCAAGTGCGCCCATTTCTTGACTGCCGCAGACGCCTGAGGGAGGGTTGTTAAAAACTACAGAACGGGAAGCTACGAATACATACTTGGTTATTCTTCTGCACTTGCAGGACGAAGTTCGAGACTACATCATTGCTCATCGTGCGCGACTCGCTGGTTTCATACATGGCGATATAGGTGCGAAGTGGTTCTTGTTCCCGGAGGGAAGGATCATCGACGCGTTCGGGCAAATTCATAGGAAAGGGTGTCGACGCGTCGACCGTTATACTAGTCCTCTAGTGCAGTAGCCAGGGTGTTTGGTGGAAGGGGAAGGTATATATATATTACAAAATAACTTCGTTAACTTTGTTCGAATCGAAGTGAATTCTCGAACTCGACTTCGCGAAAGCCGACAGTTGGCCCAAGTTAAACTCGAACATACAGCATATGGAGCCAGCGGAAGATCAGAACCTTCTGTTAGCTACGTGTAAAGTAAACTCTAAGTTGCGACAGCGAACGTGACGTTAATATATTTATTTTGAGCTCAGAGCGTGCTGAATGGCCTCATAAACGTCTGCCTCTATCCGAGCTTCCAGCTTGTCCTCCTCTGATCCACTACCGGCGGCGACCCTCAGTGCTTCCTGTAGGTTGGCACGAACGGCCTTGAACGAATGCATCAGTTAACGAGTAGGACTTTGATGAAAATAGCACTAGACCTCGGCTGAGAAAGACTCGAGTGGGGCACCCTCGACGACGTTAATGGTCAACTTGTTGCCAGGGTGAACATTTGCAAAACCACCGGACACTATGGAATTCAGGAACGAGACCGTGTAAATCGTAACACTACTCACCAAACCATTTTTTCGACGTGTTCCCAGCCTCGATCACCTCCACGACACCGGGACGGAGAGGTTCAATGGAAGGCACGTGGTTTGCAAGAATACCCATGTCTCCGGATGCTGCTGCAATATTGACCTGGACGACATCTGCAGAAGTGAAGATGGCCTGCAAGAACGGTAAGAAACGCAGACGCAACAGAGTAGTGACGAACCTGGTGGGGAAGAACCAGCGAGAGTTTGATTTTATCGGCAACTTCAGCATAACCGCGTTTCTGCAAACTGAGCGCCGACGGCGAGCGTTTGACGGCAGACGAAAGCAAACGCAACACAGACATCTTTCGGAGGACGGTAGTGAAAGTAAGTAGCACACTTCGGACAAAGCCGGTATATACGTTTGTCACGTGATTACCTTAGATAGTGTGGGAAAATCGATCATACCTTGTACCGCGCCGGCTGAAAATCATACTCAGGGGTAGGCTCTTGTCGTTAATGTCAACGCTTCCATCGTGATGGCGATCGCATTTGCTCATCTTGTAGCTGGCTTCTGGACCATGCGCAGCGGATAGCTTGCTTCCTCCTCTGCGACAACGACAAGCTCGACCTGGCGACTCGGACACCACTGGCACGACGTAGGGTTCCGCTCAGCAATATTTGGTCGTCGGCGAATTGGATCGCGCGTGCACCGTAGTAGTTACCCTCCCACCCACGCCCTATATCGGAGTCACCAACCACGATTCAAAGAGGATGGCGCACACCGACT
>JBBPRP010000445.1:0-14666 GCA_038093135.1 Leccinum longicurvipes
GCTTGTTCCCCGTGACTCGTGGGATAGGGGTCTGTATACCGTTACCCTGGGATATCGCACCCGTCCCCAGCAGGACACGCTTAGCAGCTGGTTAGCCCCCGCGCGCCAGGTATTCGGATACAGGAGAACCCGACCAACGCTCGCGGTAGCCCCGGGACTCGCGGGACGATCTCGTACCTGGGTGAAGGCTGAGAGGATCGTCTCCTTACACATGGAAGATTCTTTGCGCCAGTTACCCCTTGATGCCAAAGTTTCCGATAGAATGGCGATCTTTTTCGACCTGAACGCTTTAGGCACGCGTACTAGACTAGAAATAGGAAAGAGAAGGAAAAAGTGATGATGCGCACTTACGGAGAGTTTGTAATGCCGGGTGGGACTTGGGCTGGGATCCACTCGGCCGCCCGTGTAAGAAACCATCCAAGTATGTTCATGTTGTACTTTTGAATTTGGAATTGGATTATGAATAGCGCGAATAACCACCAAAACTGCAAACAGGAATAATTTGTCAGAGGTGGTCTCGATGATTCGGACGCCAGTCCGCAGTTTTTCGTGCACGATTCTGCCGGAGATCAGCTCTCCCGCGTTCACATGACCGCACGCCCAGGTACGCGCGCGGCCTCGTTGCTCGTGTACGTCACGGCATGGAGGTGTACATACTATTCGTGCCTGCGCCAAGACTATAGTGTTGGCAGTGCAGGCGCACTGGCATTGTGAAGCTTCCGTAAATCGTCGTATTTAGCCTCGATATGTATGCCAACGGCGCGGTCGGGCCTCCGCGACCAGACTCAGATCCCAGGGTATACTATACATATTGACATTCAAGCACAAGCGGGTGGGATGGAGGTGGTGCGGATCGGACGCAATAGTGACGGTGACTCCAGACGTTGTGTACACCAAAGGATATTTGGGCATTTGAGCGGATGGCGTTCAGGTATGAGATAGATCAGCGCATCATGTGCCTCCGCATGCCAATCTTTGCCTTTGGAGGCCCTGGGTAAGCATGCTAGTATTGTTCCCCGGTTGGGAAGCTTCGAGGTGCCTTGCCCTGGTCTTCTCGAACGATCGTTTCGGAGATGCTTAGCGACCCAAATGGGTTATCATAGTGATATAGCATACATACATACAACCCAAAACGACCCAAAACGAAAGGTCGCAACGGCTGACTTGAACGGTGGGTAACGTAAAGTGACTTTTTCTTGAATCACTGTTAGCTTAGGGCGGAGATGGTAATTGTGCAGGCACGATCTGATTCATTCCGTCAAGTGGAACGCGCAGAGAAAGTCAAAAAGAAGAATGGCAGTGACGACGACAAGTTATTGCGAGCTGGTCCTTGGCTCAAAAACGAGGTTGAAACGACAACCACTGACCCGCTCATAATTATGACAGCGAGACGAGAGAGGGTGGGTTGCTGTCTTTCGAATATTGGCACTGCTTGACTGCTTGTCGTAATCTGCCGATCGGTATCGCCATCTCGCCGGGTATACAATCTCGATGCGAAGCAGACTTTTTGGCTATGTCATGCGTGGCTGTCCGTACCTCACGGAGAAGGTGAGACGGTTTCGTGTTATGGGCGCGGTCAGTATGGTTTCGAAAGGTTGCTCCCTAGAAAGTTGACGTGATGACAATGTACATGTCGTAGGCTTGCATAGCCCGTTAAAGGAAGCATCGAGGGTTGAGCCCACTGTGGGCCGCATTGAGAGCCTGGGCATGATGCGGGTGTCGATGAATATTTCCAATGATGGGCAAGAGCAGGGTCATCTGTTTTTGGTATCATGCCACGTCTCGTGACAAGTCCGTGACAAAAGTACCTAGGCAACGATACTTTTCTGAAAGAAACGACGGATTCATGAGTGAGACGAGTTGTCAAACTGAATGAGAAGGTGTCCTACATGGGAACAGATTGACGCGAGAATGGGGGGTAGGAGGAGAGCATGGGACTGGAGGGGTCTCTGGGGGGTCTCGAATGTGATAAGCGTGGGCAGGTGTCAACACGGCAGTGTTACGGCGTGACAAAGCGGCCGGTGCCGTAGCTCGGCGGGGCTGTTCCTGAACCAGAACGCCGGTACTAATTCCAAGTCCGACGAGTGCGGTGCCTTAATTGAGCGTTGAGTTGCAATCCTTTTCAGTGTGATTTCAGGCACCCTTATAGAAGTTTTGTTCCTCTTTTCTTGACCGCTTCATGGAGGACTCAAAACCGACAGCCCTCGACGAAAACAACGTCGAAACACTTCCATCGCCCCCGCGAAAAGATCCAGTTGACACCATTCCCTCCGAAGAGCGAAAATCTCCCTCATCCGACATGGCTGCCCTTGTCGCCCCAAACCATCCCCCCCTCCTCCCCACAGCTCCCGCCACCGGCGTTGGCAAACGCTACAGACCCGCACCTGCGAAGACATTCCAGTGCAGAGGTTATGGCGAATGTCGTATGGTCTTCAGCAGAAGCGAACACTTGGCCAGGCACATTAGGTAGGTCCCAGGCACTTGCCTCCCCGTCCCTCGTTGTTTGATCTGTTTTATCTCCGTCCAGGAAACATACCGGCGAGCGTCCCTTTACTTGCCACTGCTCCAAACAATTCTCTCGTCTCGACAATCTCCGTCAGCATGCACAGACCGTCCACGCAGACAAGCAAGAACAGAATGAAAGGATGATGCGCGACCTTACCTCGCTCCACGCCTCCATGGCGGCCGCCAACAAGTCTGGCCCGGCCAGAGGCAAACGGAGCCAGCCATCTCTCAGCGTCACCCCTTCCTCGGGGGCCACACACTCGCCTCAGGACTCGGCCATGCACCATCTTGACCTTGTCAAGGAAGAGGATATCAATCCCACTTCCATTCCGATGCATCAGCGCCCGGGAACCAGCACCGGGTATGAGGCCGGCAACAGCGTCATTTATGGCGACGGTTGGAATACCGAAATCGACCATGGCGATCCGCGGCCTCCCAACAACCATTCCTTTCGTGACTCCAGCCAGTCCTTTCGTGTCCCCCCAGCATCAAATTCATCCTCATTCGGGCAGCAGTCGCAGTCCTTTCTCTCCTTCTCCAACCCACTCAACTTCAGCTTCGCCTCACGGGATGGTCGCCCCGGATCTAGCAGCAGCCGCCCACCCACTGCAGGTGGTCCCGACTCACATGCTCGAACCCTCCCACCCCTCGCAGCAGTCGTCTCCGCGACAATCCCCCCTCCATCCTCCCAGTCGTTCCCCCTCCCACCACAATCCACACAACACATACTTCCCTTACCAGGGGCAGCTGCACTTCGAAGACCTACAACAGCCAATCGGCCAGGCACAGCTCCCGCATCATACTACGCCTCCAAACCTGCCTACGCTGGAGGGCCTGGACTGGTCCATCAACCAGACTTATCCCTTTCAGTCTATGGACGTAACAGCGAACTGGCAGCGGCAACAGCTTACCAACACAACGCATTCGAGGCAGATCCACCATCCCCAACAACAGGTTCATACGAATCACCGTTTTCCTTCCACCCACCGGCGCTCACCGAATCAGCAACCTATGGCGGGTCCATCGAACCTTCACCAAACAACCCTCGCAAGCGACCTTTCTCAGGAATCGACGGGCCCCAGGATGAGGGGCCACGTCGAGAACCGAACAGCTGCATACCCGGATCTGGGGAATACGAATACGGGACAGAATCACGCCCTCAGTCTCGACGGCTCACCGTCCTGGAACTCTGCAATGACGCAGATGCAGATTGTGGAGTTCGATCATTTTTACCCAGCGCAACCGGATCAGCTTCACGGCCAACTACCTCCTCTGGACTCGTCTCATCCGCATCTGCCCTCGCACTCGTCGATCGGACTCCCGTCACAAGCCACGCACTACTCCCAGGAACTCAGTCGACAGCAGTTGCAGCAACATCTCCAACTGGAACAGGCCCGGCGGCATTCGGTGGAGGAAGAATATCTCCAGCAGCACTTCAGTGGGACGCTTCATCCCCATCAGCAACATCAGTCGCAGCAGCACAATTTCTTGCCGCTCACCGAGGAAGCGTCTCGGCCTCACCTTTACCAGACGCATCGCGGAGCCCACGATCACAGCCAACCGCCGCTGCCTTCGCCGCCGTTGCTCGATCCGTCGCCATACACTCAAACCCGTCATCTCCATCCTCAAATGCAGCGCCCTCACCCACACTACCACGCCGAGGAGAGCCTCAGCGTGAAGTACGATCTCCCGTCCCTGCAGCATACTCCTCCGCTGCACTTGGAATGAAGGTTTAAGGGTGGAAAAAAATATCCGCTATAATTTTCCTATATCCAAATATCCGATAATCCTGGGTGTGAACAATGGTCTCTTTCTTTATCACCGTGTCGTGCGTACACCCTCGGTCTTTTTCCTTTACTCTCTACTCTTCTTTGTCTCTCAATCGAGTGCGATGATGGTCAATCTCCCATGCGAGTACATCTCTCCATATTCTTTTTTTTTCGTTCTGCGGTATACCATATCATTTAATTTGCTTTTTACCCTCTACAACTCGATATACTGTGCATAACCACGATGATGATTACCCTCACTTGTTCTTATTTGTTTTCTCTTTGGCCCTCCGACGGAATTCGATCTCGTTCCACTATTGGCCATCGATGTAGTCTTTCCTTTCTATTTTCTTTTTTACGATGATAGGATAGTGGTGTCCGACTATCATTTCTAACATAATATTCTTGAGTGCAGTATGTATACGGTATTCGAATCAATCAATCAATACTACTCTTAGTAAAATCCTAGGTCTCGAAGTTATCTGGCAGAGAAGGCGCGAGTGTTTTGATATTTATCACTTGAATCTTTTCCTTGGGTGGGCGTTTGTTCGTTCGTTCGTTGTACCGGGGTGGGAGCGGACCAGGCGGCCCGCCCGAGCTACTTGTTGGATTCCGATAAGGGAATCCTCTGTTGGATGAGAAAGGGATGGTTGCATCGATGGTGTGCACTTTCCAAGCCTTGGACGCCATCACCCTACCAAGGCCCGAGGCCTGATGTCCTGTCTTAGGAAATGGTGGGGTAATCACCTCTTGAGCACATCAATAGTGTGTGTGTGCACGCCAAAGATGTTTGCGAAGACACCGACAAGGTTTTTCCGAGGCTGGTGGCGGACGAATCTGTATCTTTGTGTTCGAAACGCCACGATCGATAATCAGACCGAGTTCCTCGGGTGATTCAAACTCCCGGGGAAGGGGATTACGGGGTTGGTCTATTTGCGAACGAGAAACGAGGACGAGTGATAAGTGATAAGTGACGTTGGAGTGTTATCTCCGGTGTGGGGTGCGTCTGAATTGACTGCTTTGCCTCTCCTGTTCCTAGCCCGTTCCTTGTTCCTGTCGATAGGGTCTATCGAGGGAACGAAGAACGAATCTCGGCTTTACTAGTGTTCGATGGCGGTGAACAAGGGTAGTACGCTATGCCTTGCCGACTTCACGGATCCTAATATGGTAATACATATGGACAAATACATACAAAGTCGGATTTTGGAAAAGAGAAAAAAATCTACATCAGGTACTGCGGTAGGGGAGGTTAAAAGCCATGCTACGCACGATGTGAGTGAGTCCTCTGTTTCTTCCTTCCTTTGTTCCGTCGGGAGTGAGCGTGTATAGGTCATTGCTGAGACGTCTCTTGTCAGAAAACCACGGAATGCTAGGTCCAAGAGGGCCTTGGAGGCGCGGGAGGCAAAGGAAGTCGAGGACGTGCGAACGGCAATATTCGTACGTGGTACACACGCTGGTGAGGTTGTACAAAGCGCCATGAAAGAGCTGGTACGTTTTTGTTCCGATGCTTGCATTCTGTTTCTGCTTCCCTTATCGCTCACGTGTGTTGTGTTGCTCACGCACAGATGGCACTCAAGAAACCCGACGCGATCTCGTTCTCAAAAAAGAATGCGATCCGACCGTTCGAGGACGCGTCTTCGCTCGAGTTTTGGGCGCAGAAAAACGATGCGTCGATGTTCGTGGTCGGACAGTCGACCAAGAAACGCCCAAACGGGCTTGTGATCGTGCGCACGTTCGATTCGAGGGTGCTGGATATGTGCGAATTGGGCGTGGACAAGTTCGTGAGCATGGCCGCTTTCAAGGCGAGTCCGTCGGTCGTGTTTATTATCGTGCGATATGATATTGATCGTTCACATGGTCTCCACTGCATATAGACACCGAAATCGACGCCAGGCCATAAACCGATGATGCATTTCGCCTCAGAGTTGTTCGACACGCATCCGCGATATGTGCAGGTGAAATCGATGCTGATGGACTTGTTCAACGCGCAAGTGATCGAGTCGGTGTGTCTGCCTGGACTGGAACATGTGATCAGCGTTTCGCTGGCACCATCGCCGCTTCAGATGGCGACGGTCACGCCTGGGGAAGTACGTCCGGATGATGATCCGAAGCAGCTACCCAGGATACACGTGCGGACATATACCGTCAAATTCACGCCGTCGGGAATGCGCGTGCCGCGTGTGGAGCTGACGGAAATGGGACCCTCTCTCGATCTTTCATTACGGAGATGGCAAGAAGGAGATCCCGACATGTGGAAGGCCGCGCTGAAACGGCCCAAGATGAAGAAACAGGAAGTAGAGAAGGGGTTAGGGAAACGAAAAAAGAACGTGGAGGTGGACGAGATGGGTGATTTGAGGGGACGGGTGCACATTGCGAAACAGGATCTGGGCAAGTTGCAGACGCGGAAGATGAAGGGGTTGAAATCGCGGCCTGAGGACGGCACGGGCGATTCAGACGATGAATCCCGCGACGGCGCGGACGAGGTGCGGCAGCTACGTAAAAAAACGAGGCTGTGATGTACTTTGTACTATGATCCCGTCCGAGGCAGCCTTTTACAGGAAGGACGCAACTTCGACGACGCATGGGTACCCTGAAACTCATTCTTCGCTTACGTAACGTGAATCCTCCACGCTTGCTCGGTTGGGTTAATCAAAATAAAATTCTCATCCAAATTCATTCCCCTGCCAGCTGCGTCTCAGATCCTCTCAGTGGCCGTCGCAGTACAAAGGTAAAATACCGCTCCTTCTTCTTTTCCTCGTCATCCAGGCTGATCAGCTCAAGGCTGGCCTTGACACGATCCTAGGTCACCATGTCGACGCCAGGCTCTTTGACCACCGGTCTGTACCCCATTCTCCCTTTCAGAACCCCTTCGTTCAACATATGTCACAGCTGTGCCCCCCGCACCCTCTTCTACCTCGTAAGTTGGCAGTTCGCATGTTCTGCGATGCCCAAATTCAGTTCTCGCTCGTGCTAGGTCCTCGTCGACGTCCACTTCTTCCGATTCCACACACACGACCTCGAGTAGTTCGACGTCTCTATCCTCGTCTTCCTCCTCGTCTACATCATCCACGAGTGCGACGTCATCCTCGCCGTCGTCCTCCACGAGCACGTCCTCCACTCCGACCCCAGTATCGACGTCGACCCCGCAGTTCCTCACTACTACCAACCCTCAAGGTCAGGTTCAGACCGTCACCACCTTTGTCCCTGGGTCGACCTCAACACCCAACCCGAAGAACAATTCCACATCCTCGAACTCGTGAGTATCGCCTGTTCTGACGGTGCCATGCCCTCTTTTTTGGTTGTCTTTGTTCCCTTTCCACGCTTTTTCGCCTATTGTGGGAGATCTAAACTCAGCTCTCTTCCCCGCTTAGGTTCTTTTCCAACAAAGGCGCCGTTATTGGCGTTTTTACTGTTGTCGGTGTCGTCGTCCTCGCCCTCATCGTCGCCTTGGTGGTCAATGCTATCCGCCGCCGGCGCGCACAGAAATTCGATCAGGATGTTGCCGAAGCCGCCGCAGAGGCTGCTGCCGCTCGATCACCCTTCGAAGATTACTCATACCCGAACGCGGGCGGCAAGAGCAGTGGCGGTGGTTATGGCTATTCGGACAATAGCCATGGAACCTTCCAGTTGCCTGCGCTCCAGCCCCATGATGGCCCTTACGGCATGACCGAGATGTCGCAATATGATCCGTATGCCGCTGGTGCGGCCTCTCTCGCTGCAGCGACAGCCGTAGGCCGGTCAAGGAGCAGGAAGGACAGTGAACCTGGTGCTCCGGGCATTGCTGGCGTGGGCGCGGGTACTCTCGGTCGCGAGCCAAGCAGGCGCGCTCCGTATCATGCCTTTGCTGGGCCTGGGCCCCAACCACCCCAACCACCGCCCGAACTCCAGGGCAGGAACAGTACGATTCGAAGCATACGCACGACGAACCAGGACGTCTTAGAAGCCGTAGGTCTTGCCGGACCGAGCGGAACCGCCATCGCGAGCAACAACTTCAACAACGGCGCCGGTGGCGGTGGCGCTTTCGTCACCCGTAAGCCCTCGGAAGTCACTCAGAATACCCACCTTAGTGGCCGGTCGCAATTCGGATCTATGAGCAGTGGCGGCCATCACCCGATGCCGCTGCAGCCTGGATACCCCGTCGACTCGTATTACCCACAGCGTAATGATAACCACTCTCCTGATCCGTTCGCTCCATACCCGCCTCCAAAGGTCGCGAATGTGTCGAGCCATCTCCCGAATCCTCAAGCGGGGACTGTGCAATCACCACCGCCACAGCCTGGTCCACAGCCTGACCACAATGGAGATTTCGCGGACTCCCAGTCAGCACTACGCAGCGAAGAGCAGCGTATGAGTTACCAAGATGATGCGGACTACAGCCAAGGGAGTCGCGTTTTGAGGGCACGTGCTCATTTCCTTGTCGGCGTTCCCCCCCTTACTTACTTTCCTTATCAGGTCACCAACGAGTAAAATCTTCAAATTTATCGGACAATGGAGCGCGAGCGTTTGAGTTTCTGCTCGTGCTTTAATAACAACCAACTCCTTTCTGACGCTGCTTTACTCTTGACCAATTTCGAAAGTCGAATACGCGTTATATCCGTTTCGATACGTCGCTCGGTGTAACTCCGGTCATTCGTTTGTGTTTATTAATACGTATGTAACCCAAACACCTTTTTTTTTCTGGATGGGAAGTCCCCCGCGCGGGTTGTTGATCCCACCCTTTCCCCTCCGTTTCATATAGATACGTATGCAATTACTGTGACGCTAACGTGTTATTTATTTAAAACGATGATGTCCGCTTGTGCGCCAGCCTAGTCTCTCCTTTTCTTGCCCGAGTCTCCCCTTTTCACTCTCCTTTTCTGTTTTCTTTTCTGTGCCTGCAACAGATTCTTCCCTACGGTACTGCACTCGTTACTCCTTGAGAAGACGAAATATAAATAATAGTAAGAAAAATGAGCACACATACATGGCAATTCCGCGAAACGCGTTCGTTCTTGAGCTCAACTGCGGACGGACATTCGATCTCATACACGATCGGCTGTGTCGAATTCCTTTGAGTATGTGTTATAACATATATGGACGTCTAAATCGGCTGCGGATGCCGGAGTAGCAGCCTAATTTATCGTGAAACAAATCTGGGGGGATGCCTGTCGCAGTTATTGTGCCAAGCAAGAGGAGTCGAAGGAAAGCAGAAGACGGATGCGTCCGTCGCGTTTTGCGTTTTGCGTTTTGCGTTATCAGCATCGTATGGTACTGTGCTTATGCGCTAGACAGCCACGTCGTATTCAGGATTCGATGCCTCAGTGGGAACCTGCAGAGCATATCATCGTGGTACCATGTGAACAGATTGGTTCAATCCCACGAGTTCGAAAGCGAACTATGTTCGGGTTCTAGGCATTTGCACACCGTCGGACCCCAGCTTTCTAGATCGAGTTCGTGCGGGCCTCGAAGGACACCTTTGTACTGCCTTCAGGTGTTTTTTTCCCGGAATTTCGTCAGCTATAAGCTGCCAGTACCCACTGCGCTTGCGTCATACACGACGGGCAGTTTGTCAGGGTCGACCTATCGAGGCTGTTGTTACAAGCAAGCGCGCGCTGTACCTCGACCAATCAGAGTGTCATCAGCCTGTTGAACAGTAAATAACCAATGCGTTAACGGTGAACGATGAGCGCTGAGCAAAAAAGGTGATGAGATTGCTCACATCATGCGGGTGATGCAACAACTTCCGCCGACCAGCTCAGGAGCTTCTCTGTACGATCAAAGCCCATCAGATTCGCTGATTCGCCGTGCCGTGCATGCCATGCACCACTGGCGCCCGCCACATGTTTTTTGTTTTCGTTCCAGAGTCGCCCAACTTCATGGTAGGCTGCTTTTCAGCCTATTCTAACTGGCGTTCTATGTCAAGGACGATCTTTCTCGCCAAAGATTGGAGGTCTAGAGTGAGTAGTGAGTCCAGGCCCATCGTAGGTTCCGCGACGGTCGTGGAACGAGAATCACTGAATGCCTTGTTTTGACGGAGAAAATTCACCGAGGGACGGCTGTGCTCCATCGCGCGAAGTTGGGCAAAGAACCACCATCCATCATCGATTCACTGATGGTTTATGACATGATAGAATGTTGAGTCCGGGTCCGTCGTCGGCGCTTGACTCCGGCAGCCTAGGTGTATTATGTCAACTCCGATTTCTGCACCGTTTATGGACATTTGTTGGTTAAGTTGCAAAGTGTTGGTCCTTCGCACCACCCCTTTGTCCGTGGAAGCTTTCTGGTGCTCCACCCCAACCTTTTCGGTTCCCAACGACATGCTGGCAAGGCTCTTGACGCTGCCAACCTGCGGCCGAAAAATTTGAATAACCAGTGGCCATTGTCGGGAATAAATCGTGCTCGCATTATATAGTCTTCAACTTCGACTCTCACGCGACACTTCCAATATTCGACGATCTTCAGAATTCAAGGGGTAATATCTGTGGAGTTATAAATGTGGTGAGATTGTACCGGGTCTAATCATTGTCTCGACCGAACGGTTTTGACAACCCGTACCCACCACAGTTGAGCGGAGAAACTGAGCATTGGACAGGTTTGCTGATCTTCCTCGAGGTGAGTTGAATGGTCACCGGATCAAGCTGGCATCGTCGGTGAGCGTGCATCCTCAGTCTATCAGGTCACAGTGCCCGCGTTACAACTTCGATGCGTGAGCCCACTTCAGAGTCGGACCCAGTTGCCCCATGTGGGAGCTCATGACACACACCGAAAGCAAGTGTTTCAAGATCCCGACCGATATAAGAGCTGAATTAAGGGGATTCTCGACCCCACTAACCTTCCACTACTGTGTCGAGGGTGGACCTGGGATCATCTGGAGTTTCAAGCCATGTCTTCCATTCCCGTCCCAGTTGCACCACTCTACGGTGCATTATATCTATCCTCTGTCATGTGCACTGCCTTTTACGGTGTGGCGTGCATGCAAACGTGAGTAGAGTTTCTGCGATTGTGCGCCAGTGTCTGAACGAAGTACATCCGTATCGCTCGGGCAGATTTTTCTATTATATCCAGTAGGGTCTACATGATTTCATGCTCTCCTTACTGCTTATATTTTCTATATCTTTCAGCTACCAGAACGACCCCTTACGTACCAAGATCTTTGTAAGTAAGCTTTTAGATGACTCTGTGCCAATGTAACTTGCTTTCCATTGGCAGGTGGCGGTTTTATGGTATGTTCCTGTTGCTTCGATCCGTTGATCTTGTTAACACCGAGATAGGGCGGCGAGCACGCTGCATGAAGGCATGACCATTAGCGGAAGTTCGTTTCTCAACGTTCACAGTTGCGAAGTGTCACGTTTACGCTTTATCCCACATAGCATACAAATATGTTGTAGCAGGTCTAGAGGACCCAGCATCGTTCTCTGCTGCAATTCCGTGAGTTATTGTTCGCTAGATTACCGCTTTTCACTCCTCGAACTCGAACCTCTACCAGCGAGCTCATCGTAAGTGTTATCCTTGACTTTCATATGGATTCTACCGACAGACCATAGGCACAGCTCCTCTTGACGGTGAAGATCTAGTTCTAGCTCTCGGAATAGTCAGACTGATACTATTAAGATCCCCGTCGCGCTTCCTGCACAAGGATTTTTCGTTTACCGGATCTACATATGTATGTCTTGGTTTTTGAAACCTCTCGCTTTGTTATTTACGGTGGTGTAGTCAGCGAGGAAAGTCTCGTGGCACCACTCATTTGGGTAGGGTATCAAGGCATAATGACTTCATTCTTTTCTAAACATCATCGCAATCTAGCTTCCTCTTGCCATGTACCAGCTTGGTGAGATTTATAATCCTGGCAGATAGAAATTAATGGTGTTCACGCCTGTTCACCAGTGGCTGCATTCAGTAAGTTATTGATTGTTGCGCTCGCATCAGCTAGCACTAATCATTCCGATTCGCAGTTTATGTCTTTCATGCCCTGTATATTGAAAATGGATCGTCTGTTACATTCCTTTATACCGACGACGACCTGCTCATGCATTTTTATTTTATTACAGTATTCATGCTGTTCCGCTGAGCGCACTTAGCGACAAGCTGTTCACGGTTAGAACTTTTTTAAAAATCTACCATTCCGAAAAGAGGACAGATAATCTCACGATAGGCCATATCCGTCTCGTATTGCTCCGTAGCCGCTGGCGTCGACGTGTTAATTGCAATCTTCCTCACATACTTACTTGTCCGTAGACGGGTATCCGTGGCTTTCAAAAGGTAAGCGCAGCGACGCCTGTGTCGTGGTCGGTGGCTCATCACTGAATGAAAGCACCGCAAAAATTTTGGAACGCCTTACGGTGTTTGCCATTAACAGTGGGATTTGGACCGCAATTTTCTCTTTCCTGACTGCCATCTTGGTACGTGTTTCGCCAGCGTTCTTTCGATAATTATCTTAAACAATCATGATAGGTGCACGTCTTGTCGGGCAACTTGATCTACTCCACATTCTTTATTCCCCTGTGCTCGATTTATTGTAATACTGTCCTCGCCAACCTCAACGCCAGGATA
This sequence comes from Leccinum longicurvipes, assembly GCA_038093135.1. NCBI lineage: Eukaryota > Fungi > Basidiomycota > Agaricomycetes > Boletales > Boletaceae > Leccinum > Leccinum longicurvipes. Next base: position 12,804 of record JBBPRP010000445.1, read on the forward strand.
TACATCAGAGACGACAAAGGAGTCTCGGACGTCGACTTAAGCATACCCACGACGGCCACTGGCTCTGATATAAGATTTCCCAAATCAAACATGGGCTCGAGACTGATCTCTTCCACTGATCACGGCACGGTACGTTATTTTTCACGACGTGCTCGCTTGACTACCTCGCCCAACTGATGTAGCCTTGTGCCTTGTAGGGGATTTGGAAGACGACTCAGGTGGTGATGTTTTCTGACACGCACCCGTCGGAGGACTCTCGAAGATCTATAAAGACTCAAGCTAACGAGGAACAGATGGGCTAGTCCATTCTATCGACAACGAATCTATTCTATCTATTTCAGAAGGTCTCGTTCAATATTCCTGCAGCAGCTTTAGGATCCAGGTGCAGGTTTAAAGTTCAACTGCGGGAAAATCACGATGGTCTGGCGTTTTATAAAATTCCCTTTGAATTTCTTGGTAACTCAAAATGTCAATCGCTCTCGTCCAATCACGTTTGTTACACCAAATATGTATATCAAAATTCCACTTCGAGAGCCTGATATTTTTTGACAACGTTCATACACGTGGCATCGGGCACGGTTCAGAGAGACTCTCTGCATACAGTCTCGCCTAGCTTCACAATCAAACCGGCGGAATCGAACTACGAGCTCAAATTTGAGCCCAGATTCTCATCGGCACGAGCGAGACCCCTAGTATGCTAGGCCAAAGTTGAACCCGATTAAAAGCCCTGGGCATCCCCGCAGCATGCGTATCATCAAGTATCCACATGCAAGGAAATTTGTTATCTATCAGCCGTTGATTCGACATCGCAATCATGATGTTGCGAATCTGAGTATCGGTGATGTAGATTTTGCCGTTGAATTTCGACCACGTCACTCCCGTGTTCATCGCCTACTTACCAGTTTGGCAGGTTGCAGCCACATAGGTGAACCTCAACCGCCAAGATAGAGATTGTTATGTCCGAAGTGTGGATGACCGTGATCCAATACTCACCGAGAGTGGCGTTCCATCGATCATGAGACCCATTGGTGCCGCCGAGGCATGTGGAAGACGTCAAGGAGACGGACCATACACTGAATCAAGAACGCCAGAAATTTGATGAAGTCACCTGAGCGAGCGATGAGATCCTTGGTTCATACAGTTTCATCATTTATCACCGTTATCGAACAGATGTGTTGAAACAGATCACCCATCCCGTTCAGCGCTGTAATACCAGGCGGAGATGGAGAGTAGCGTACCACTGAGACTATTGGTACCACCCCCTCAAAGCATCCGACAGCCTGAGACCTCACGAAGACGGATACACTGGGCTAAAACTTCAAGAAAGATTAGTATCGGAGGTCCCTGGTTCATGTAAAAATTGTGCTAACCTTGCACTTGTTTAATACTGTCAACTTGGTAAGTTACAAGTTAGTAGTTTCGGTCTTCAACAGCCGACCCGGAATGGGCCGGCTCTGGCCAGAGCGTTCCGTGACAGTGTGCTGAGTAAACTAATGTACGGCGAGTCGTCGGATCGTAGATAGCACTCACCGTCGTTATCATGTCTGTCCCATCCACGAAGACATTGGATCACATTGTACATCTGACCCCACCGGGAACGGTCGAGCAGGCATCCCAACAGTTTAGGGATTTGGACTTCAAGTACGTGGCACCTTTCCTGTTGCAATAGCAAACGACTCCAGAAAGTCACGACAGTCTTCTTTTGCAGTGTCATCAGTGGCAGAACTCATGCAGGAGGCCTCACGGCCAATGCGCTCGTGGTAGGTTATGTGTTTCCACCCAGAAACGGCTCCGAGTCGGGGTTCAACGATTATCACAATCATGACACAGATCCTAGGCGACGGAGCCTATCTTGAACTCATC
>JBBPRP010000446.1:0-14652 GCA_038093135.1 Leccinum longicurvipes
CTCTTGGAGCGGCATTCCTAACTGGAGGGATTGAAATGGCATTGCGGGCTGGTGACGTGTTGGGGTTATCGATGGGCGGGCCTCTCCCATGGTCACTCCGCTACTCTCGACCCCCAGAGCCTTCCCTTATACCCCCCATTTTTGCAGATCTGCAAGCTTCAATGGGGTACGAATTCCATCGTGGCGAGTTACTCGTCGAGGCGATCACACATCCGTCGTTTACAACGTCGGCGGGATCGTCTTATCAGCGTTTGGAATTCCTCGGTGATGGTAAGGTCGACCCCCGCGGCAGCCCTTCTCAATGTTCACTTTTATTTAGCTGTGATCGACCTGGTCGTAATGTGCCATCTTTTCCGAAAATATCCGGATGCTACGTCTGGTCAACTCTCCGCCGCTCGTTCCCGTGCCGTCTGTGGACCTACTCTCGCGTCCATCGCTGTCAATCGTCTCGGATTACACAAACATCTGCTTATCAACAACGTAGAGCTTAGCACCGCAATTGCGCGGCACGTACCCCTCCTGGAGGCCCTCTCGCCTGAAGATGCAATTCTTAAGGGATGGAAATATGATCCACCAAAAGCACTGAGCGACGTTCTGGAGAGCCTTGTCGGTGCAGTCCTTGTGGATAGTGCCTACAACTTCGAGAAGACCACTTCAGTTGTGGAAGTGGTGATGAACGACGTATTGGAGGTGCTGACGACCACTCTTCCGAGAGATCCCGTGTCGGAATTAATGGTCTGGGCCGCTACGGGAGGCTGCAAGAGGATTGCGTTTCAGCAAGTATTCCGTGGCTATGCATTAATTCGAGTTGACAACTTTTCCGCGCAGAAAAAGCCAAAGTAACGCAGAGCTCCGACGAAACGATAGCGTTTCAGTCATTGTTCACGAATTGGTTGTCACGGGACCCATTACAGCAAGCAATCTTTCATTGTCAAAAGGTCTTGCCGCTGAACGGGCACGCGCTATCTTGAGTGATCCCAATCACGAGATGAACCTAGCTCGCTTATGCGACTGCCGGAAAGCAGCGGAGGAACAGATGGACATCTGTACCGAACCTCCTACTGACCAGGCAACTCAAAAAGTCACTGACGAAACAGAGGAAGGTTTTGCATCCATCGCAAAGCAGAAACTAGATGAGGACTATGTCCCTCCCACTGACGCCGCTAGTATTGCGGAAGTGGGAGACGAACTCGATGATGAGACAGTCCCGACCAAAGTTTGAGACGGGTAGGTGGGTTACCCAAGATCCTTGGGATGAACTGCTGGCGATCCTTTGCTCTATCGCGAATGATTGTTAGCGGTTATTTCCATGTTTCTTGCACCTCTTTCTTCTCATTCTTACTGTGTATTCCTAGCGACTCATGCTATTCGGATATGCACGTCATGCAAACTATTTGGGATTTCCCCTGCCGTATAAGTTGAACGGCGTCAACCAGGATAGTTCTACAATATTTCTATGTGTATACTACTACCCTTGCAACCTGATTGCAATAGATCCTATGTACTGTTTTACCGTAGCCTTGCCACTGAGTGCGTGGCCCGGGCTTGTCGGAACGCCAAACAGGACCAAACAACATTACCATTTGTGCCGCTCAACCAACTTCGGCTTACACTTTGATTCCAGTCGCTCTCATCCAACTTCAGAGTCCATTTATACTCACTTCCTGTCATACATGACCATGGGAGACGAATATCCTTCGTTGTTCCGTACGGTACATTTCTCAAATACATTCGTCGATGCTAACAAAAGAATCTAGGCTCGGAAGAAATGAGCTTGGTACAGCTCTACATACCAACGGAAGTAGGCCACGATACAGTTGCTGAGCTTGGAGAACTCGGAAACGTTCAATTCAAAGATGTTTGTGTTCTGATAGTGCTCTTTTGATTTCCGTTCATGAGCTCTTCCGCAGTTGAACCCAACTGTCAATCCTTTCCAGCGCTCTTTCGTCGGTGAAATAAGGAGATTCGAGGACATGGCTCGTCGTGTTCGTTTCTTCGCCTCCCAGATAGAGAAGGAACAGGACGTGATATCAATTCGTCCCCTTTACGACTCAGCACCTCTTGTCACTGTGGGGCCGAGTGCGGCTCACAATATCGACGAGCTTGACGTCACCTTGGCAGAACACGAGACCAGGCTTTTGCAGATGAACGAAAGCTACAAGCTACTTTGTGAACGCTCAAAAGAGCTCCTCGAGGCGCGCTATGTTTTGAGGGAGACGGCGGGTTTCTTTGACAAGGTAAATCACCTGGATGGTTGTCTGTATTTTTACTTACTCGATGTTAAGGCTGAAACGCAACACACTGATATCCGAACATCCTTCGATGATAGTTCTGCTCCTCTTCTCCAGCATGACGATCGCGAAAACCAGTATTCGTCGGCAGTCCAGTTTGATTTAGAGTATCCACACTTTCCTCTGTCCATTTCTTTGTCTGAATCCTGCTCCAGGTTCGTTGCGGGAACTATTGATAGGGCCCGTATCCCAACATTCGAGCGCGTGCTCTGGCGTGTGTTGAGAGGTAACCTTTATATGAACCACACGGACATTGCGGAACCGTTTGTTGATCCTGCAACCGGGTCTGAGACGCGCAAGAACGTGTTCATTATTTTTGCGCATGGTGATGCGTTGCTCGCAAAGATTCGCAAGGTTGCCGAGTCAATGGGTGCTACTTTGTATCCCATCGACGCTAATGCTGACAAGCGTTCCGACTCGCTTCGCGAGGTTACCGCTCGTCTAGAAGATCTCCAGACTATCGTCTACAATACCGGAATTAACAGACACGCAGAGCTTGTGACAATCGGGGAGAATCTCGCACGATGGCAGGACGTTGTCCGGAAAGAAAAGGTGATATATGAGACTATGAACCTCTTCAACTATGATGTGCGGAGGAAGACTTTGGTTGCTGAAGGATGGTGTCCTACGAGAGATATCGCCAGGATACAAATTGCCCTTGGACATGCTACGGCACGTCGTTTCCACAGTATTGTGTGGCAGGTCTATTAATTCGCTTTCCAGGAGGCATCTGGGACTGGAGTTGTGCCGATCTTGCACGAACTCCGCACCAACAAGACGCCGCCCACATTCAATAGGACAAACAAATTTACGGAAGGGTTTCAGAGTATTATGGACAGTTATGGAATTGCAACTTATCAGGAAGTCAACCCCGGGTTGTTTGCCATCATCACCTTCCCATTCCTGTTCGCCGTGATGTTTGGTGACATCGGCCACGGTCTAATTATCTTGTTTGCCGCTCTCTACATGATCATGAACGAGAAGAAGTGGGCAAAGGATGGCCTCGGAGAGGTAGGTGGTAAAATTGAATAGGGTTCCTGACTCACTTCCCCGCTTTAGATCGTAGGGCAATTCTTCTTGTAAGTCACACAGGTGTATTATGGAGTGCGCTGACATGCATGCAGTGGGCGATACATCATTCTTTTGATGGGGATATTTTCGATCTATACCGGCCTCATGTATAATGACATATTTTCCAAGTCCCTTCATATCTGGAACTCTGGATGGGAATTTCCAGAAGGCAACGGAACGACTACACACGGTGTCTCGAATGGGCGCATTTATCCCTTCGGGTTGGATCCAGCATGGCACAGTGCAGATAACGGTCTGGTGTTCACGAATTCATACAAGATGAAGATGGCGATTATTCTTGGGGTGATTCATGTATGTGCCTAGCCGGTGTCATGGGGTATAGCCTGGACTGACATGGATTTAGATGACGTTTGCCTTGTGCCTCCAGGTCCCCAATCACATCAGGTTCAAGCGTCCATTGGACATTTATGCCAATTTCATTCCTCAGATGATCTTTCTGCAGTCGATCTTCGGTTACCTTGTGGTCTGCATCCTTTACAAATGGACGATCGACTGGTCAAAGGCATCGACCGAACCCCCGTCGTTGTTAAACATGCTGATAGGGATGTTTCTGTCACCCGGATCGGTCGATCCAAAGAGTCAGCTATATCCTGGACAAGGATTCGTGCAGGTTGTCCTGCTTCTGTTAGCTCTCGTTTGCGTTCCTTGGATGCTATGTATGAAACCGTACTTCCTCTGGAAGGAGATGAAGCAAATTCAGGGTCAAGGGTATGTGGGGCTCGGCCATCATGATGGTCCTCGCGAGAGCTCAGACGAGGTTCTGGAAGATGAGGAAGAGGGTAACGGACGTGTGATTGTTGAGGAAATGGAAGAACACGTGAGTAAGGCGTTGTTCTTTGCGTGCTGCGTCGTTAATAGGTCTTGTCAGGAACACCACGACTTTGGGGAGGTTGTGATCCATCAGATTATCCACACTATTGAGTTCTGCTTGGGTTGCATCTCACATACTGCCTCGTACCTCCGGCTGTGGGCACTCTCCTTGGCACACGCTCAGCTATCCGAGGTTTTGTGGAGCATGACGTTAGAGGGTGTCCTGGGAATGGAGGGGATCGTTGGCCTCATCGTGATTAGCTTCGCAGTTGTGATGTGGTTCAATCTGACAGTGGCTATTTTGTGTCTCATGGAGGTGCGTATCTCGATGAACGTGTGTTAGTCGTCTGACCGCATCGGCTGTTGCCTGATTTAGGGGCTGTCGGCGTTTTTGCATGCTCTTCGGCTCCACTGGGTCGAGGCCAACAGCAAGCATTATGAGGGAGGGGGATATGTAAGTTTCGTTATCAGCAACGTGTGACGCTCATGCTGATTATCTGCGGCTAGGCTTTTACGCCGTTGAGCTTTGCGAAGCTAGATGAGAAGGAATAGTTGCACATCACGAGCATGTCGTTATCACATTGCACTGTGGAATGCCAGTAGCCATCAGACATTTTTACTACACAAGCCATCATGTGTTGAGGCTGTCCGCTCCGCACCGCTCGCATGCATCGCATGCACGGGTTTCGCATTTTTCAAAGTCCGAACGCCTTCCCCATATATTTACCGGCTATTCGACTGATCTCTCTTCTTCATTCCCCGCTCATTATCTTCTCTCCTCTCTTTCTGATAGAGGTCGGTTCCCCCTCGGATCGTCGTCGCTCGTCCCTGACCTCCTCCCAGGCATTATAGACCATAGAGCGTAATAGAGCTTTGCTTGTTCTGCATTTTCCTGCATTTCGCATATAGAAGAAAAATTTTACGTCTATACTCGTCACTCAGGTATGTGCATACACAAGCATGCTATTCTATGTCTTAATCTCTCTTAGATTTTAAAAAATGCCTGCTGTTACCGCAACCGCTGCTGCTGTTCCTTCTCCCGCCTCACTCAAGGGCGGTGTCGACGGCCAGGCCGACATTGCTTCCCTCTTTGTCGCTGACAAAGCTTCTCGTGAAGCTGCTGCAAAGACGCTTGCGTCTGCCGTGCAAAACGACGGACCTGCCGCGCTCAAAGCTGTTGGTTTCACTGAGGCCGTTCTCACGGCGCTTTCTGACAAAAAATCTCCGGCTGCTCGGGAGGGCGCTGCCGGTGCTATTGTTACCCTTGTTAAAGCCGGTGCAACAAAGGCCCTTGAACCCACTTTTATTGACTCGGGCCTCTATGCCGCCCTTGTCGAGGGCTTCGCCGACAAGATGCCCGGCGCCCGCAATGCTGCAGTGGAAGCCGTCCGGGAGTTCGCTGCTACGATGAACCCGTGGGCCACTGCTCTTCTTCTCCCCGAACTCCTTAATCAGATCAAAACGGCTGGAAAATGGCAAATCAAGACTGGTGCTCTCGTCGTTCTGAACCAGCTTGTTGCTAGCGCTCCTGTTCAGGTCGCTCGCCTCATGCCTGATATTGTACCTGTTCTCTCCGAGGCCATCTGGGATACCAAGGCTGACGTGAAGAAAGCCGCTCGCGATTCTCTCGAAAAGTCTTGTGCTTTGGTCTCCAACAAGGATATCGAACGTTTCATTCCCGCTCTCATCAAGGCTCTGATTAATCCAGTCGAGGAGGTCCCTAATACCATCCAACTCCTCTCGGCCACTACATTCGTTTCTGAAGTAGATTCTCCTACGCTCTCCCTTATGGTTCCTCTTTTGGCTCGTGGTCTTAATGAGAAGCTCACTGCCACGAAACGTAAGGTCGCGGTGTAAGTAAATCACTTCTCGATGTGATCGCATCAACGTTGATAACGGCTACTTAGCATCGTGGACAACATGTCCAAACTGGTCGACTCTCCCATCACTGTTCGCCCCTTCCTGCCTAAGCTCCTTCCGGGTCTCATTAAAGTCGAGACTTCGATCGGTGACCCCGAGGCACGTGGCGTCGTCGGCAAGGCGATCACCACTCTTCGCCAAGTCGGTGAGGTCCCGGAGGGTGATGGAACCAATCTTCCTGCTCTCAAGATCGCCGAGTCGTCGCAGTTGGCTTCGTCCCTTTCTGTCGTGTACAGAAAGCTTGGCGCGAGTGCTCCTGAGCTCACGGATGCGACAGTTGTCTATGTGTCGCGCCTCGCCACGAACTTGGTAAATGCCAAGAACTTTGATGTTTCGGAGTGGGGATCTCTTGCCCCCTACTTGTCCTTCGTCGCTCCCTCCCCTGATCCCGCCTCTGTGGCGGGAGAATGGGTCGTTCGTTCAGCCTCTTCAGGCGATGACGATGACGATGTTCCCGAAGATGAAGAAGAAGGCGAAGACTTGTGTAATTGCCAGTTCTCCCTTGCTTACGGCGCTAAGATTCTTCTCAACACTGCCACCCTTCGTCTCAAACGTGGCCACCGTTACGGTCTTTGTGGAAAGAATGGTACTGGCAAGTCCACCTTGATGCGGGCCATCACCAATGGTCAGGTGGAAGGCTTCCCTTCCCCCGACGAGGTCCGTACCTTCTACGTCGAACACGATATCGACGGTAGCGAAGCCGATACTTCTGTCCTGCAATTCATTTTATCCGACAAACGTGTCCTTGCCCCTGAAGCGGAGATCATCGAGACTCTCGCCTCAGTCGGTTTCAGCGACGAGCGTCAGAAGCATGCCATTGGTAGCTTGTCTGGAGGTTGGAAGATGAAGCTTGCTCTTGCTCGCGCAATGCTGTTCAAGGCCGACATTCTTCTCCTCGATGAACCTACTAACCACTTGGATGTGGTGAACGTCGCGTGGCTTGAGAATTATCTTGTCTCGTTGAAGAACTGCACATCTAGTACGTATTTTCTGCAGCTCAAGTGAATATTTACTCAGTCTGTTCCTAGTCATTGTGTCTCATGACTCTGGGTTCCTCAACAACACTATCACCGATGTTCTTCATCTCAACCGATTCAAAGTTCGGAGGTACCGTGGCAACCTTGAGGCCTTTGTGAAGCAAGTACCCGAGGCCAAGTCGTACTACACCCTCGAGGCTGCTGAGGACTATAAGTTCAAGTTGCCTGACCCTCCTCTCCTCGAGGGTGTGAAGACCAAGGAGAAGAGTTTGCTTAAGATGCGGAAGGTTGGCTTCCAGTATCCCTCGCAACCCATCCAGCAATTGTACGATATTACTCTCCAAGTGTCTCTCTCTTCCCGTGTTGCTGTCCTTGGCCCTAATGGTTCCGGAAAGTCGACGTTGGTCAAACTTCTCACTGGTGAGATGGAACCCAACAAAGGCGGTGAAATCTGGAAACACCCTAACTTGGTCATCGGTTACGTCGCCCAACACGCCTTCCACCACATCGACCATCACCTCGACAAGACGCCTCTCGAGTACATGCTGTGGCGTTACCAGACTGGTGAGGACTTGGAAGAAATGGGTAAGGCCTCTCGTCAAATCACCGAGGCCGAGGCACAGAAGATGAAAGATGGCGCTCTTTACATTCACGAGGGGCAAAAGAGACTGATCGACGAGATTACTGCCCGCAAAAAATTGAAGCAGTCATACGAATACGAAGTCTCTTTCAAGGGTCTCAGCTCATCCGAGAACCTCTGGATCCCTCGTGACGAGCTCGTCAAGCGTGGTTTCGAGAAGGTCAGTTGTGTTCAACCTGCGGTTTGACATGATCCTGAAGTGTTCTTTTATAGAAAGTCTTGGAGGTCGACACGCGTGAGGCCCAACGTCTCGGTCTGCTTCGTCCCCTCGTTCGCCGTGAGATCGAAAAGCACTTTGCTGACTTCGGCCTCGAGGCCGAGTTCGTGTCTCACAACACCATGCGCGGGTTGTCTGGTGGGCAGAAAGTGAAGATTGTGCTGGGTGCTGCAACATGGCGCCGTCCTCATGTCATCTGCTTGGATGAGCCTACCAGTATGCTCGTTCATCCTGGAGTGAAAATGTGGCCCACCTGACATTGTATACAGACTACCTTGACCGCGAGTCATTGGCCGCCCTGATCGAGGCTTTGAAAGTCTTCGAGGGCGGTGTTCTCATTATCACCCACAACAGAGACTTCTCCGAGTCCATTTGCTCTGAGTAAATGCCGCTCTCCGCTAATAGACGTGACTTCCTCTAATGGATATTATCTAGGGTCTGGGCCATGCGTGACGGTCACCTCGAGGCATCTGGCCACAACTGGGTTGAGGGGCAAGGATCCGGTCCTCGGATTGACAAGAAGGAGGGAGAAGAGGACGTCCAGTACGATGCCATGGGCAACAAGATCGACAACAAGAAGACCAAGAAGCTCACCTCTTCCGAGCTTCGTAAGGTTAGGCTTGATTTGAACTTCACCTTGGCTTTCACGTTCGCTGACTGTTTATCTCTGCAGGCAAAGAAGGACCGCATGGCACGCAAAAAGAGGGGCGAGGACGTCTCCGACGACGAACTCTGAGTGGTGTTTATACCCTTTATACCCCTGTATCACTTTGTACTGTCTGTCTTGTTTCTCGTGGTCCGCTGCTGTCTCTGTCCCTGTCACAATTATCGTATACTACTACTAGAATTTATGATCTTTCATGATGTTTTCCAAGTAAAACTAGGCCGAATTTTCGATGCTTCGTCTTTGATGCGTGTTTACAACTAGATCAAAAAACAAAATAAAGTTTTGACTAACCTCTACATACAGAACGGATGTAGGGCTCGGACCCTGACAAGGTGAACGTTTGAACCTTGACTCGGTCACTTCGAATTCCGGTCACTTTGGCAATCATCTTTGCCTTCGTGCAAGCAGACGTAGTTATCATCTGCTCTCTGACAAGTTGTGAGATATGTCGGGTGCCCAGCGGTGGTGAACGACTGGGACGACTCCATTCCGCTGTTCTCCATTCGGGGCTGGTTACAGTTGTATTAACTTTATCTCGTTCAGAACGCAAATTGAAGTGAAAGGATCGAAAATTCGGCCTACAGTTTTGCAGTTAAAGGCTATACTAGTACTAATTTGTATCCTGTGTTACAAGCCAGTGGTTAGTGACAAACATACCCAGCCCAAACATTAACGGCACTCGTACGCCGCAGTGCACAGTAACTTCAATACCCTTGTTCACGACCACAACATGCCCTTCCTTGATGACCATGAATATCTGTATCCTAGAGACGCGGGCTCACAACTCACGCCCAATGCTACTCAGAAAGTAACTCTCATTGTTGCTGGATGTTATATAGTTGCGATAGCTATACTATGGTGAGGGTCTGAATCGCTCTCGTCCTGCTCTGCAGCTACTGACGATTGTGTTGGTCCAAGGCATGTACCCATACTGAGCTGGATAAGTTAGTCTCTTCGTCCTAACGCGACCGCTCTAGCTAACTTGTCGTCGGTCTAGTTTATCCCTTCAAGTATGTCAAGCCTTTTCGACCTGACGTTGCAATAGACTGACCCATTCCAACGATTGCTCACGGTCGGTTTCCACGAGGTAAGTGCGACACCACAAAATCGTCCAAAAGACGCATTCATTTCCATAGATGAGCCATGCATTCGCTGGTATGCTAACCTGCGCGACCATTCACTCCGTGGAACTGGACCGTCAGTAACGAGTGATTTAAATAGACTGATCGACGAGCACTCATTCGGTATACAGCTGACGAAGGGGGTGAGACTCGTATGTCTGGTGGTATACCTTGGATTACTCTGCCCGCGGGATATCTCGGTTCTTCGCTCATCGGCGCCTGTTTGATCGCATGCGGATTCGACACCAACGCAAGCAAAATCGCAAGTCTCGTCCTCGCTGTATTCTTCCTATTTACGCTGTGGTGGGCACGAAGGAATTGGTTGTACGTTTCCGTCGGCGTCCCGTTCGTCCGCATTCTGCTCATATTCCTCTAGGACATGGGTTCTCATCCTTGGGATGACTGGCTTGATCATTTTATTTTGGTTTGTCGCAGGGGGCGTAGCCCTGCGCTATTTTGTAAGCATGTTGATGTTCGTTCGTGCTAAATCTCATCTTGTTCTCTAGGTTTTGTTCATTGGTGTAATGTCGGACCTCTACGTTCTTTGGGACGTGATTGGTAAGCGTGCAGGTTGATCTGGTGCCCCGTTAGATGCTGACAGCCAATAGACGATACCATTGCGCGCAAAGTGAATAATTCAGATGCCTCCGCATTCGCTCGAATTTGTGGATGTTTCCCATCCCAAGGTTCGTCTTTACTTTTCATGATTGGTATGGTTTGTGATCGTCCATAGTCTGGGGTGTCATCTGGCTTTTGATAGCCTTTGTTTTCTTCGCTGCCGGAGTCCTCGTAGGGATTGTCGCCTTCAAGGTATCTGCATTTATTTCCCGTTCTAAAGGTGGCGTTGCTCATCAAAGATGTAGGAAACAGCTGCCGAGCAGCGAGAACAAGCGGAGCATTTCCTCCCTGTCCCGGGATCCAGCGCTGCATTACCAGGATCCACGGTGCCGACTTCTCTGCTCGTCATTGTTACAAGCTTGCTCTGGAAACTCCTTGTCTGAACGACGAGGACTGCGGATGGATTTCTGCTCCATTTGTCATCAATGTCTGTGTATAGTCTGAATGATGTATTATTTACAAAATCGACATACCCCCCTTCAATCATGTATTCAAAGGTACTACATAGAACAAGTCTGAATTGTTGACATCCACATATGATGTGAGGAGGTTGCCAAGTATAAGACTTCTGAATACCAAATTGCTCAGCAATTTTTTAGCACTGCCTTATCAGAAATTTTACATGCTGTGCTTATGTGATGACCTTGGCATAATAGACAAAGTGTCCATCTTGGAGGGAGGCAGTGAATGGTGGGAGCCCAAGCTGCCGGCACATGGCGTATGTACGTGAACTGCAAGGATGGGTGGGATGGTCTCACTCTCCAACTTGTTGATGTCTCCATGAGTGCCAATTCTGATTTGGGCTGAATTTCAACGCAAGGCCGACAGGAATAGTACAGTAAGCAGCTGTCCACCCTCTTTGCAAACAGGCAAAATTCCAAACCCCTGCTTTGGAAAAATTAGAGAGTCCTAAGACCTACTTTGCATAGATGGTAATAAGAATATTACAACACAATCGAAGCCTTCATCTCCGGCGCCGGCTATAATCTCTCTCCTCCGAGTCCCTTCGTCTCCTATCCGGTGTCACGGACCGATTTCTATAACTGTCCCTGTACCGGCTGTCCTGTTCGTATCTCTCACGACTATCATCTCTCTCACGTCGCGAGTACTCTCTGCGACGGTCGCGACTGTAGTCAGGGCTCCGGTCCCTCTCGCGACGCGGGGGGGTCGGCGATTTACGATCGCGTCGTCTTGAATCGACGGAGGCCTCTGAGTCAGACGGCTCCGAATCAGAATCCGATTCAGATGAGTCTGTGTCTGAGTCACTATCCGAATCGGAATCTGATGACGAAGACTCTTGTTCGAGCATCGCGCGACGTTGCTCCATGATCAGACGGGGAGCATTCTGATATGATTCGTCAACGAAAGATCGAGCGACACGGCAACCCAAGACCCACCTTGAGATATTCTCTCATGTCTTCCGTTAGCACACCCAAACCGATGGCGGTGAAATAGTTGATCGAAAATCGCGTGTCCTTCGGATTGTTCGTAGGGAACATATCCCTGCACGCAGCTTTGACTTCCTCATCCTTGAACCGCTCTGCAAGACTCTTCAGGCCCATGCTCTCCATCATCTCCTGCATCATGATCTTGACAAAAATACGGGCACTGGAGGTCGTTTCGTCCTCGCTCATTTTGATATTTGAAAGAACAGTCCAGGAAATGGCGTCGGTGGCAATCAGGTGTCCAAAGAAACGGGAAATATTTCGCAGCCGGTTCGTTTCATATCTGTGGATCGTGTGGTAGTAATTGCCGAATGCTTGTTCTAGGCATTCCATCCAAACACGGTTGAGTTTACTGAAACGTTCGCCAACAAGACCGTAATAATTGGAGTAGGACCGTTCTTGAGAACAACACTCGATAATCATGTTGATGAGTTCAATCTAGTGGATGCGTCGACATTCACCGGACGCAGAAATCAACCGTGGACCAGACGTACCTCTTCGCCTTCTCCGAGTTGTACCTTGAGCAGTTTGTGCACGGCTTCTTCGTAGTTGAGGGCATTCATGATGGTAAGGTATATCGTTCGTCGTAGATTGACCAAGTTAGTTCCCGTACGATCCTCAATGTCCTCTTTCTCTTCAGCGACTACACATCTCATGAGCAACGGGGCCCCGTTTAAAATAGAGGTACCCACCTTCTTCCTCGTCTTCTTCCTCGCTTGACTCGGAGGCAGACTCCCCATCCGAATCTTCTCCGAGAATCTCGGCCTTGATCGCCTTGTATTTTTCCTCGTTCTCTAAATGGTTGGGATCAAATTTGAAGATGTCTGGGTCTAGGAGTCAGTCTGAGTGGTGGTCGACGAAATTGTCAGCTTACTCAATCCCTCTTGGACTTGTAGATCGTCCTCTAATTGGATCTGGTGGGTGATTTGCTCATCTTCTTCCACAAGGTCCAAGCCTTCGGGTAAAATGGGGTTGTCTTTGTACTTATCTTTGCGCACTTGCATTAGGACCTCGATCATGTACTGCACACGATGACTGATTGACCCTTCATTAAGAACTGCGCGGAAGCGTTCAAAGACAGTCGAGTTTGCTTTGGGAGAATTTTCGGCGAGGAATGCACCAACTTCGCGAGTAAATCCGACGGCAATTTCGATGGAGTCGTCGGTTGGGCGTTCAAGTAGCAGGACAAGTATCTGAAGTGCGATGATCTCATGTGCGACAGCTTGGTTGACAAGATGTGCAATGAAGGTGGTGGTTGAATTGCAGACAATCTGACGGCATCCTCAACGATGGACCTTGGAGGAAGTGAAGCGTGACTTACTTTATCATTTCGTTTGAAAGCCCTTCTGAACTGGCTGATGAGTCGAGTTAGAAGCAGTTCTCCCACTTGAGGGAGTTTTGTGTTGAGAATAGAGACGAGCGCAGCAAAGACCGGCGTAAAGGGCAAACTAGCCGCCTGCGCTTTCATGACGCTGCGGGCAAACAGTCCACGGCCACGGATAAGGTTTTCTGAAAACAACTCTGGTACGACCTGCTTGATGTTGGCAATGTTGACGCGGTTGACGATACCGGTGATAGACTTGCGAAGTGCATCCCAAGAGATTCGCTGGTACTCGGCGCTCGACTTGTCTGACGCAGCGGCAGCTTGTAGAGCGCGAAGGCGTGCAGGAGGGACGTATACCCCCCCAGAGCGGGTACCTGTGAGCTTGGCGAACTCGGCCTGCCTCTCCGCCAAATCCTGCGCGCCCTCTTGTTCCTTTGGTTTCGCAGCCTTTTCGAGTTCGGCCGCAGCCACGCGGGCTGCGAGTTCTTTTTCGCGCAATGCTCGTCGAACCGGGTCCACATCCTTCACCCTGGGCAGGTCTAAATGAACTCGGGGTTGGGGCGAACGTGATCTCCTCCGAGTGGACGGAGGTGGTCCGTCCGACCTGTCTTGAGAGAGCGAACGAGACCTGCGACATATTTCAGAACGAATGAGACGGAACGACAAGACGCGTACTAACCTTTTCTTCGTGGCCATCCTGGTGGACTCCATTGTGCTGTGGGGTGGTAGTGTCAGCGTTGATGGTAGTCGTGGGAAAACCTATACTTGTACTTACATAAGTTACTCACTTGGACGTCTACTTATCGTAGTCGGGATGGAAAAGTTACAAGCACTCGCATCTGTCGTACGGGTAAGCCTATTCTTTCCTACCTCTTCGATCACAAACCAAACTGTCCAGAACAGCTCAGCGACCGCGTCGTACGCATCCTCGGCCAGGTAGGTAACAAGCCCCTAAACTAAAATCATCTGTTTGACACAGTCGAGCGATAAAGAACCCAGGAAAATTCACATTGCAGGGTAAGCTACACTTGTCTCCTCACTTTCCAGGTTATTAAGACTTGCGTATCTTAGGTACAAACACCTATCTCGTGGGTGAGACCGCCCCCTATACGCTCATCGACACCGGCGATGGGAGACCGGCCTACATCCCCCATCTCGAGTGCGTTCTCGAACACGGCAGCATGCCAGGCGGTCTGAGCAAGACGTCCCCGCGACAGCACATTTCAGACATCATCATCTCACACTGGCATCCTGACCACGTCGGTGGTCTCCCCTCTGTGCTGACCCTCCTCAAGAACCTCTGGGACTCGTCAAACGCACCCCTTCCCTTCCAGCCTCCGCGAATACACAAGTTCCCGCATACAAAACTTCCAGACGACAGGTTCCAGCGGGCGATCCAACCCATCGAACCAGGCATGTACACACCCAGTCCCGCCGGCGCGCTCTTCCATGACTTGCACGACGGCCAATCGTTCCCTATCTCTCGCTCTGACGCTTTCTCCGACTCGGACGCCAGCTTCCGCGTCATCC
>JBBPRP010000447.1:0-14635 GCA_038093135.1 Leccinum longicurvipes
TGTTGGTGAGTTAGGCCCTTAGGCCCCAACTCACCAACATAACCACATATTGGAAGCGAGGGGTGGAAGCGACTGGCCCGGTCTGCAAAGCTACCCGAGGGCCCGGGGGAGGCCCATCAGGCTCACCGAGGTAACTAACCTTGTTTTGGACTCACGGTTAGTCCGCCAGCCAATCAAGACTTATGAAATCTCTCATTGACGCATTACGTTACTAGACACCTGCGGCTAGCCCGGCAACGTTTTAATCAACAAAAAAGGAATGGTGCAGTTTTTAGCCGTCATGATCGGGAACGAATAACTCACGAAAAAGGCTTGCAGGTGTGAAGGGCTTGGCCTGTTCCTGAACTAGGCTCGGGCCGGCGGAACCCCTCGTGTCGCAGTAGTATGACGTTAAGCTTGAACTTGTAGTAGGAGCCGCCAGGGTCAGTTCATGTCATGACATGATGCATAAATTCAAAGTTGGATGCAAAGCAAAGTTGAACTTGAGGGCGGATCTGAATCTACGGGCGATCTAGTACGTGTGGACGCTCTCGGTGCTCTGCATAATACTGCTGGGTGACCACAAGTGCACCAAGCGCCATCCCAGTCATTGAACACCTTCTCCATTGGTTTTTTCTACTCCTAGTAGTAGTGGAGGTGAGGTGTTACTGCCAGTGGGTAACTAAATCGATTTCGGACTCAGACGCCACATTACGCGCGGGTTCTTTACGCTGCAAGGTTCAAGACAACAGCGGCAAGACACTTCGATTGGGATTTTCGAGATTTCCGATGATACTGCTGCAATATATTGATATGGAATTGAAGCTTGAAGGACCGATACGATAGCGAACAAGAGAATACTTACGATCGCATCAAATGATCCCTTTGTTGTCCGAGATGGGTTAATTAAAATTACCCCATCAGACTTCGCCCGTATGTTTATTTTCGTATTTATTCTTGGTCCGATGTCTAATAGTTCGGTTCGCTTGCTAGTGCGATGTCACGGGGGCATGTTGATTCGTTCTGCTTGGAACTTCAAGTTCTTCTCCACCCCCTTCCCGTTAGTCACTGGCACCGACTGGCCATCATATGTATACCCTTCGACATCTCAAGTAGGCAACTTAGTCATTCGACTGTGCTCGACGGCGCACGACGAAAGAGTAACGGAACGAAATGCCAGTCAGAACGCAAAAAAAAATACTACTTGAGCCGTTTGATACATACACTGTCGCGAGGTGACCTTGATTCACGACAACGGATACAACACCTGCAGCTGCTTGATCAATAGCTTGATCTGGTATACCCTACAAATGTCCGTCCGGGCGACGATCTTCCTCCCGCGTCGGTCGATCGTGAAGCAGTAAAGCGACTGCATCCAGTTGCACCCATGTCACGGCACAGTTAATCCAGGCCGCTCGCACAGGATGTCGAACGGGAGGACCGAGCACGACCCGAACATGTGGTCGTCTGCGACGTGACCCTGACAGAAGAACGACTACGCGTAGTGCATGCTCGGGCCGACCAGCACGTCCTCATTGGCGGGCACGATCCAGAATTGGAGCTTGAAGTGCTCGTGGAGCGCACCAATCATTTTGATGTCGTGTGCGGCGTATTCGAGAAGCTGGGGCACCAGCGGGCGGACGAGCCACATCGTCGAACCGTTGTCTTGTGCATTGCAACTGGTGCTCCAAACCGGAAAAAAAAAAGGAGAGTGAGCAAGCGCATGGGAAAGGAGGGAGAAACAAAGCGAAGCGGTGTCCCACGGTATCTTGTTGCCTTGAACTGACGCGCGCCACGACTCACCGCATGGGGACCTAGTCGCACAGATCGAAGCGTTGCATTCAACGGATCAACACCGTCACGACTAATATCCTGAAGTACAAATTTCCAGAAGTCACTATGATAATGTACTCTAACTACAACTTGCTGTGTTTATAATGCACTTGACTCATCCCACGATAAGCAAGGATACTAAGTATATCGTGGCCCAGAAGGGTTCTGTGGCATGGCTCACTATGCATCAGGTATCTTCAGTTTCAAGACCTGTGAGGCGAAATCCACTGCAGTGGGGGAGTATGGCGGGTATCTTCCCAGCATGAAGCCCTCCGTCCTAGAACAAGTCATCATTGATCAACCAAGTGGGAAAAATGAAGGAGAAACAAATACCCCTGATCTAAAGGGACATTTATGTATCCCCTCTTGTGAACGAAGGTGTCGAACGAGAACTTTCCGCCGTAAGACCCGTCTGCAGATAAACATTACTATTAGTACGTCTGCAGATGTCCATAAGGATCGAGACTGACAGCCTGATTCGCCTTGTCCACCGAAGGGGATCTCGGTGACCGCAGCCTGACCGAACGTTTCATTTAATACCAATGTCCCGCTTTGGGTGCACTGGACAACTGAAATCGGGTTTGGTATTGAGTCACACCCGCGGTGCCCATTCAAGTTGCAGCTCACATTTGTTCTTCGTCTCGTCACTTCCTGTGAAAACATAGATAACGAGAGGTATCGGCCTGCAGGGGTGATTAGTAAACGATCTACCTTCTAGCCATTGTGCTGCCGTCCAGTGGAACTTACCAAGCCCTAATGTGTGAAATAGCCGAGTCAACGTTTGCGACTGGGATGATGGGCAGAATAGGGCCAAATATTTCTCTGCAAATGATCAGTTACACAGAGAACTCGTTACAAAGGAACTTTCTGACTCTTTCAACAACGCGTCGTCCGCTCCCACGTTGCTCACAATCGCCGGTTCGATCCGGAGGTCCTTCCCTGTCCCTCCAAACTCAATCTTGCCTTTGGTTTCTTTCAGGAGGTTCTGGATGCGTGCATAATGTTGATGATTGATCATATGCGCTAGCTCCGATGATCCGTCTAGCGGACCTTTCGGCCAAAAAGATTCATACGCTTTCTTGAAGGCCTCCACAAGCGCACTTTGGTACTGTTCTTCAACAAAGACATGGTTCGGAGCGACACAAATCTGTGGATAGCAGCGGGGTCAGCAATGGCTCATGCGATGCCAGCACATGATGGTACGACCTGTGCACAGTTATACTGTTTCCCCCATAAAATTCTTCTAGCGGCAACTTCAAGTTCGACGCTCGAGATGTTTGCTGCGTCAACGAAAACCGGTGATTGGCTACCAAGCTCGAGCGTCAGAGGGGTGACATGCTTAGCCGCTGCTTCTGCAACAATCTTTCCGATTCGTGTGCTGCCGGTATAGAAGATGTGGTCCCATTTCAGCTTTAGGATTTCCGTAGTTTCAGGTGCTGCCCCAAGGCAGACCCCGTATGCCTCGGGATCAAGATATTTTGGAACAAGTTCGGCCATAACATCCGCGCTATATGGTCCGAGTTCAGAGGGCTTGATCAAACATGTGCAGCCAGCAGCGATTGCACCAACAAGCGGGAGCATTGCGATTACCCACGGGAAATTCCAGGGGCTGCATAGGGATGAAACGACTTCGGTCTGAAAAACAGTACTTTGGGAGAGGTGGTGAGTTACCTGATCATGAGGACTGCGCCTTTGGGGGCTTTGAATATGGTGGTATCCCATCCGCTGCGCCGCTTCTCTACCTCTGGTTTCTCTGGTGCGTTCCATTCTTCAAGCTTCTCCACCGCATTGAGAGCGGCGGCGATGACAGCTCTTATCTCACCGCCCCTAACTTCGATGACATGTCTGCCCAAGTCCTTCCAGAGTGCGTGTTCTATTTTTTCGTGATTCTCCTGCATCATGCGAGCGAGCTGCAGAAGCTGCCTGCGGCGGTAGTCTAATGGAAGAGTGCGCCCTCCTTCGAAAGTTTTAGTCAACCTGTCATGGATCTTTGAGGCGATCAGTTTCTATCGATCAATGCCTACACCATTCTGTGGTCGAACCTGATGGATTTCTTCCGCGGAAGCATAGGTAGGTTGGGCCATGTTGTGTGAGCTATTCTGTGGAAGTGCGCGATGCAATGAAGTTGGTCCGATAAGCAATCCAGTGGCTTTAGTAACTAAGAGGTTTCATTTAAATGACAGTATCCCCATTCGTCGATGACACCTTGTAGACTGGTGACCAGTCTAGACACCATGGCGCACTTTGATCATGTGCACTGGTCAGTATGTGGCCGGTGACCTGTTTTCTGATATCCCTGAAATTTCCATAAACTATTCCACTGATCAAATTCTGCTTGACAGACATTCGAATCAGAGGCCCCGGTCATCCAAGGTGTTTACAATGTCTAGTTATGATATTTCTACCACACTATCAAGGGTTTCACGGACAGCAGCCTACAGCAGATTCGCATGTAGATTCCTAAGGGACTCCTTGACTTGAGGCGTAAGGCAATAGCACCAGGGGCACACTTGACAGGCATTTCCAACGTTGCTGCTCAACGTGTCTCGTGTTTTTCTACTTGCCGCTCGAATCTGTTTCAGTGATCGGTGATAGCCGATGGAGATACAGGCCAGAATGTTTAGGTAATCAATTGATCGTGACCTCCTTCGAGGCGACCAATTCTTGGAAACTGGTTGTATGGTCTTTCCACCGCTCTAGCCTTTGATAGTCGACGGTGAGTAATGCGAACCTCGGAGAGTTGACCGGGCCCCGGCCTCCGCAATTGTCGCATCTGTCATTCCACGGTCACAGCCAGTTCGTCGGCGCCCAGTGCGCAGTGCCACGCCTATCAGAAAGAAATGTCGACGGCCCGGGAAACGAAAATGTCGCTAAATCGTGCTCGGTGCCACGGTGCGTTGGAGTACTCGTCTAAGGTGTACTTACCCACCAGCTGTCCCGGCGTCCCATCCGCGCGTCACTGGTGAGCTACTCCGAGACCGGCAAATTCCGCACACGTGAGTAGAAACTCGGACTTGACTTTGAATTCCAGTCGTATCGGAGCAACCAATCGTTCAAGTACCCGGAACCCACCACGAACGGCGGGGATGTAGGCTGCCGCTATATGATAAGCCCGGATTCAAGGCCCGGTATTTGAATCCTGATTTAGGCCTCGGTGATTGATGCTACTTCCAGTTGTCAATATGACTTAGATCGGGAACCAACATAAGTATCGAATACAGCGTTCCGTCGCGTGAGTCTCAGAGATCATTGCATAGTACATTGTGGGTGGCATCAAATACAAAACCGTTAAAATCAAACCAATCAACCAGTGTCATAAATAGTCTGTACCACAGTGCTACTTCGACTCGCTATCCAACGACTCGTTGCATAGTCTCTTGATCTCCGAGCCAGGAAGTCGAACCTCAAAATTCAACTCAAATGGCAAAGCGTGCATGTTCGCAGTATCCGTAAATGCGAACGAATCAATTGGTGCAGCCGGATTTTCGGACAGGCGAAATGCCCAGAGAACAAGTGCAGTATTTATGAAAACGGAGTTGTTTGCGACATGCAGTCCCGGGCAGATCCTAGATCCATGCAGCGTTAGATGCGTTGTGAATTAAGCGTGTGTAGCGACGTCGTCACTTCCTTACCTCCGACCGAAACCAAAGGTGCAAAATCGCAGGTCGTCCCGCACCTTTCCATCTGCGCCAATCCAACGCTGAGGATCGAACTTCTCAGGGTTCGGGTAAACCTCCGGATCATTTGCAATTGCCCTTTGAATGATCAATGTCACTTCTATGCGACTAAACACCCTTTCCACGTACCAGTGGTTTCCGATGACGGTTGCGCCTTTCGGAATCAAGTAATTGTTCCACACGACGTCCGCCGCCGCTCGATGGGCGAATCCTGGGGAGTACATCAGACATCTTTGTGTGCGCTTGTCTAAATGGCGAGCGTACCTCCAATGCTCACGGGTCGCCATCTTAGGCTCTCTAACATGAATGCCGCCACCTGGGGGAGCATTTCTTGATCATGAAAAGATGGCACTGCAACTGTCTCAATAACATGATTTAGCATCACGAATGTGAAACGGCGCACGTCTCTCCCGTCCGACGACGCTGTCTAGCTCCTCTTGCACCCTAGTTTGAGCCTCTGGATGTAAAGCAGCAGCCATCATCATTATGGTGATTGCCGAAGCAGACTGGTTTATCGTTAATTACTTGTCAAGTCGATCATTTTGATACTTACGGTATCGGAGCCTGCACCAAACATGGATCCGGCGACATAGGCGATTTCATTGTCCATGATTCCTAGCTCGCTTTGTTTCTCGAGCAAAAGTTTTGTAAAACAATGCCGAGCATTTCCTTGCCTCTGGCTTTAGTTAGCTCCAAGATGATGACCACGAAATAAACGTAGATCTCATTTACCATTTGTTCCTTAACCAAGTCCACCTGCCCTTGGAAAAGAGAAAGTTCTTCTTGATGCCACTTCTTTAACTGCGTGAGGTACCCTGGAATGTACCTGAGGATGGGGTAGGTATCCACGAGATATGCCCCTGGACGAATAGCCTGGCCAAAACGTCTTATACAGCGACTTACAGCCACAACCTCAGGGTCGCTGTATGCAGTCGGCGTGGTTTTGCCATAGGTGATGGACATGATCACTGATGCAGCATATCTTACATCACCGTGGTTTCAATCAAACGCACTAATAACAGGGAACGTAAAGAGGCGCACCGCATAGCATGCGACTGGTGTTTTTTTGGGTCTTCCAGAATGTCGAGGAGCACATTCCTGGCGTGCTGCGCTTGTATGGGTTCATACGTCTCCGCGACCTTGGGTTGCAAGATCGTATGCAGGACTCTGTCGCATTCTCAGATACAGTTCTTCCTTCGACATTCGGAAGAAAAACGCTACCTCCGGAGCCTGCGAAGGCGGTCCCCAATTCCCTCCGCGAGAACCCTCAAACCACCGGAAAGTGTCTCCCCTGCGGCGATTGAGCGGGGCCGGTCAGCAAGTGATGCACCTTGCTTCTCCATGATTTCCATGGCTGCTCGATAACGGCCGATGATAACAAACACTCGGGTGCCCTGTCGCATAGAGAACACGGGGCCATATTCTTTGGTCAGCTTTGCGAACTCGAATGGTGCTCTGCGATCATCCAATCATTCAGTCAGTCAGATGTTTCCAGGCCTCAGGTGTGATACGCGGGCCCGAACGAAACTCACCGAGACGTTGGAAGTTGATTTCCAAAGAGCCAGTGTCCAGGTGGTCCTGGGGGCAGTCTTGACAACCGCGTTCGGGTGCCAGAGATGCGCCTTACGGCAACTCCAAGACCAAACAGAATAGCAATTACATAGATAGAGCTCCGACCCAGCGTGAGGACGAACATACCACCTATATTTGCAGCAATGGAAAGGGAGGTGAAACTTCGAAAGCGCTAGCTATGGTAGATGGGAGCTGAGTTGGGAATTAGTACGGGGCAAGAATCGGATATCAACGCATTAACCGACGGGCTGTTATGAGGGCATCGGTGAGAAACTACATAGGTTTTGGGACGTGGATATACAGATTACCAATCCCATCAAATAGTTCCTGGATGTGCTGGAAGGATGCGGGACTTGTTTCGAGCTGTTGGGATCAGTCCCATCTGACCGTCGCGTGGGACACTGGTATATGATGAATTCGCCCGGAACGCGGACCGTGGGACTGCCTCATCAGAGAAGCATAGATATCATGAAGAAGTCAAAGAACGAAGCGATCATCGTAAGAAATATCATAATGGTCGTGATGTTATTCACGGTACGTAAGCTATCTGAATCGGTGGAGTAAGCAAGTGACTGCGAAGGCATGAATTGGTCTATGGCGGTACGTGAGCTACTCATACTTCAAATATGGTATGTAATATTGTCGGACTCCACTTAACATGTTGCACCCCAGTCATCCCTCTCGATACTCCGGTTTTCCGGTCGACACCGAGACATAGGATCAGAATCGGTCTTCGAGAACTGCGATACATGCACTTGCAATGGTTTCATCCCATAAGTTGTGTCCTGGGGCCCGACGCCGTTTGTCGCCCCTCTTTGGACCGTGGATGAGACATAACGTAGGTTCTTTCGACCCAAGGCAACGCGAATCAGCACCATGTAGAATGCGATTGAAATGATTGGCATGATCTATGGGAGATGGTGAGCGTCAATAAATGAGCATCACAGGCGGATTAAATTCACCATGTCTAGTACAACATATTGCCCGTTGTTAGAATTGGCGAAGCAAACAAGTGCAGCGAGAAGGGTAGCGGAGTACAATAACGCTGCATCAACGAGGACACGAACGATTGGCATAAATGTATATCTCCTTAAGGCCAGTACTGTCGCGAAATTGTTCTCTACGGTCCAGATGCGATACGCAAGGAGTCCTAGCGTTATTCAAACATAATGCGACCAGAAAGTGTACACAGCAGGCTTACCAGAACTTAGCAAGTTAGTTGTGAGCGTTAAGGCATAAAACCCTGTGATCCACTCCCCAGTTTGCTTGGCGAAGATATCCGTAGCATTAGTAGTCGCTTTTGAAACACTATAAACAGATCCGACAGCGGTCACTGAGATACGCATGTTATCCATGTGGTGCTCTTCAGAGATGGGTACCTTCCTACCTGCTACACCGCACCAGAGCGTCGAAGGGAGAATGATTACCCAGACTGATTGCCATACGACATAACACCGGTATATCTAACCATGCGTCAGAAATGATATCACCTTTTTATTTCGTACCAGAAACACGACTTACCACGACGCCATCCCCAAGAAGTGTTTGTAAGGAATATATCACATTTTTTATCACGAATGTCTTTTGGGCAATATCTTCAAAGAATGCCAGCGATCCTCCGGGGAAGGTCTTGGCATACTTTACTAGACCTTCGTCGATACGCACAATGTCGACAACCATATGCTTCAAAAGAAAACAAATTGATCAAAATTTAAGATCTCGAGACAATAACAAATGAACCCACGGCGGTGCTGAGAGTGAAAAGGATGATGGCTATCAAGATCATCGTCAGACTAGTTTTACCACGGCGATTCTCTCGAGTCAACACCCATATCGTGCCGATGAACATCAGCAAGGAAAATCCTACATCATGTAAATCTGGTTAGTGCAAAGTCTATAGCATGTAAAATTGATAATTGATCAAGATACACACCATACAAAATACCTTCTAGTACTGTTGACATAACCGCAGCATCGGTCAAGGCGATTCCTGAACCCATGATGATATCGACTACGAGAGAATTCCAACGGTGGAACGCGATGGCCAGACTCGGTACGTGACGATGGCGGAATAACGGGTTGTCTTCGAGTCTACTAGTAATCCCGAGGAAACCAGTGGTAGTATTTTTGACCGCATGTCTGAAGCGTCAGCTTATAATACAGCGTATGTGAATTCACTCTAATGGAGACAGAACAAGTCAAGTGTGAGACTCGGTAGTGTTGCAGGTTACACTGGCAATTTTGCAGACGAACGGGGTTGGCGGCTACGTCACGTGGGACCTCAGTCAAATTGCAGTAAATCGCAAGTGCATTTGGTAGTTCTCTCTCCCATCAACAAGTTCAAGTTGATCCGGACTATCATGAAACCATCCGCTTGGATATGTTTTTTCCGTCCGTCGGACAGTATCGAGTGTGGGCGTTTGCTGCTGCCAATGCGCACGGGCTCTTGCATGGAGAACAGTTAAGTAGTACGATGGGCAAGCAAGGGAGCTGAAGAATTATCGCTCTCAGACACCGTCGGAAGATGGTACATTTTCCGGAAGGGGCCACTTCAAGTTCATCCTCCCTGAATCCTCGTAAGAATACTCCAGATCATAGTCGCGCCACTCCTGCTAATGAGCCGTCGCGGCACAATAGAATCCATAGCATTCGGATGGCTTGGAAACTTCATTTCAGACCTTGAATCGTCCGATTTGCCAGACGGCTTGTCCCTTGAAAACTCGTTCGTAGACGACAGCTACTGGCGAGACCTGCTTGCTTTCACTCCGGATTATCGTACCTTGTATTCTCGGCGAGGAATCCAACAGTACTTATCTCGGAGCGTAGCCGTTGCGCATCCGACTCGGTTTAATATCTTGCCGGACGTTCGGCTTAAACATGCTGATGACGATAAAACTTTCGTTCAAGGGATCGTCCAGTTCCAGACTGTCATAGCGGTGTGTACTGGTGTCTTCACCCTCGTCCAATCGGACCGTGGCATGTGGAAAGCCTGGTGTTTCGTGGCTATCATGGATGGCCTCCGCGGAGTTGCAGAGTATTATCTCAGTCAGAACGGGAGCATGGCTCTCACTCGACCTTTTGAACGCAGGGATGTGTTGGAGTACGGAGCAGTGGTTCTAGGTGCCGGACAGTGTGGCTTGGCCGTCGCTGCTCGGTTAGAGAATGTCGGAGTCCCCACTCTTGTGTTGGAGAAGTCAAATGCAGTGGGCAACAGTTGGCGCACTCGGTACAAGAGCCTGGAGACAAATACGCCAAGGGTGTTCAGTAAGTATTGGTAATCCTGGATTTCGGCGTTGATTGATTGCCACCAGATAACCTACCCTTTTACCCTTTCCCGGAAAGCACGGGAGAGCACACCCCATGCACGCGCGTCGCAAATCACCTCGACAAGTATCACAAAGCCCTTGGTCTTCACGTCCTCACTTCAGCTCATACTACCACTTCATATAACGCTCTAACACAAAAGTGGACAATACTCGTCACTCAACCGGACGAAGCACCCATTACCGTGATATGTAACCACCTGATCGTTGCTACTGGTGTAGGAACACTGAAGAGTGAAGTTCCTTTTGTCCCATCCATCCCTGGAAAGGTGCTACATTCCCTTCTCGTCGATTTGTCCTAGACTAATGCGACTTACTAGGCGTCTTTCCGTGGCGTGTCCATGCATTCCAGCCAATATCTTCATTCTGACACTACGCAGGGACAGAATGCAATTGTCATTGGCGCGGGGTGCTCGGGCCATGATATTTCACAGGACCTAGCTCTTAGCGGCTCCCAGGTGACCCTTGTCCAACGTTCCTCTACCGCTGTTGTTAGTCGCGATGCGATGCGTCGCTCGTTTAGAGGTACATCGTTGTCTATTATCCACCAGCGTTATATTGACTCGTGAACAGGGTACTTCGCACCGGACATCCTTCCGATTGACATCGCTGACCGATTCTACATTGCTATCCCATTCAAGGCAGTTAAGAGCAACCAGAACGAGATTGCGACAATGAATGACGACGTTGACAAGTACGTAGTCATGACTTACCGCTTGTTGATGGGGTTTTCATTTACGTCCATCAGGGATCTTCGAGACGGTCTAGCTAATCGCGGGTATATTCTTCCTGGACCCAGTGACAACTTTATAGACCGTCTTGTGATTCGGCGAGGTGAGAATTCTCCGAGAAATACTTGGTTCTTCTGCGATTCCTCCTAGGTGGATATTACATCGAAAGAGGCTGCGCATCGCTTATCACATCCGGCAAGGTAGAGCGCTATTCCCCTTTGTGTAGGATCAGCCCTCACACGAGGCCCAGATTTCGGTGAAGGCAGGTGTGGAGATATCACGAATTATTCCTTCTGGAGTAGCGTTTGCCGATGGGTCACGGGTAGCTGCGGATCTGATCATTTTTGCGACTGGGTCAGTCATTTTGGGACATTCATGACATTTGAATGCTCACCCGCCCTTCCAACTCAGGTTTACCAGCACGACTATCAAGGAAGTTGCCGAAAACTTGTTTGGATCCAAAATAGCTGAATCCGTCAATGACCTTGGAACGTGGGACGAGGATTGGGAATTTGCCGGTATATGGAGACCCTCAGGTCGTGAGTGTCGTTGATGGTTGGACATCTTTCCCCGAATTCACTAAAGTTACGTACAGATCAAGGTCTCTGGTTTGCGGAGGGTGATTTATTTACAGCGCGTTTTTATTCTCAGCTCTTAGCGTTGCAGATAAAAGTGAGGGAAATGGGTCTCGTTACTCCAAGCGGAGACGCATATCTTCCGTGTAGCCGTATTTCACAGAAACTATAAGCTGATAGACATGAGAAGGTCGCCACCCCAGTAGGTTTAAATGCCAGGCAGTTTTCTCAAGACTTTATCTTGTTTATCTCGTTTATTATTATATTGAAGTCCGATGCAATCCCAGGGTTATACTGTTTACATACATGGCACTGTTCGGACACGAGCATGCCTCCCGAAATATTGAATGTTGACCTCACGCAGGGAATTCAGTCGATTCCGCAAGCACGGCGCACGTAGGCCTCGTCTCACGTCTCAGGCTGGGAACGACGGATGTCAATACTAGACATGCGAATATCGAGGGGACCTAAACCTCTTACAAGTAAGCTTCTGCTGGGAGCCTTGAAGCACACAGACCCGCTATCAATGTAACGACTTGCTAAGAAGAAAACAAGGGAAAGAACCACATATGTAATCCGAGTCCCAGCCCAGTCTTTGGCCAGATACCATGGAAGAATGAAATTCACTAAGATAAATCATTGCCTTCTTCTCCTGCAACATAAAACACTATAAAAAAAGGAAGAACAAAACAACAGACGCAAGTGAATGTCTATCCAGCGATTACAACAACTTGCTCGACGCGGCGGGCGCAATCCGACTGCGTATCACCTTGATGACGGTCAGTGGAAGCGCGCTGACCGCTACAATGACCGCCACTTTCCACGCAAATCGGGTCGATACCACGAATTCGAGGTCTATGGGGAAAAACAGGTCGAGTGTCATGTCAGTCACAGTTCGAGCCAAGGAAGGAGTACGCACCAAAATATTCCGGCAGGAAAGCAATACTGCTGACGTACAAAAAGAGTGTTGCGACCTCAGATATGACCATGTAGGTGTGCCTATGTGCGATGCGCATCAGCGATGCCTGTGATAGGGGATGAGTTAAGGAAAACAAGGTTTACCAAGTCGTAATCTCCAACGCAACCATGATTAGTTCATTCAGGACGAGCGAAGTAAAAGAGATGGAGACGATATTCAAGAATTCGGTCTCAAAGAGCACGAGGGACATCAGCATGATCGCCGCGCCTGCATTCGTGACTGTGAGCGAGATGCGCTTGTCTATACAATTCGGGGACATGCAGACCTTGGTATACGCTGATCATCAACCATTGGAAGAAGGTCTTGTAGGAAAGCGCTCGACCCTGCAAAAAATCGCCAAAGTTAAGCGTCACGTCTTTGCATAAATGCACGCGGAGGATAGTTCGTCACCTTCGTAAGTTCTTTGTACAACTCGGGGTATATCAATGCCAGATCCTCGTTCACGTCCCTGTCCAACACCAACGAAAACACGGGCGCCATCGTATAGATGGTCGCATAGCCAATCATGAGCCATCCCTGGTATAGCGCGATCGGTGCGAAGTAGAATATTGCCGAAAACACGGCTTGCATCACCGAGATGATCAGACCACGATGAATGACGAATTGGGCGAGTTTGGCAGAACGACGGTAAGAGTTGCGACCGTGCCACATGAGAAGTTTGGTAAGGTGGCTAAATTGGTTGACGGAAAAGTCAGCGGCGAGGGAGGCCTGTTTTCCTTCCTTGCCCACAATTCCGACACCTAGGGAAGTAAATTTCAAGGACATGGAGTGGAGAACTGTCAGGGTGAACTCACCGACGTCTGCAGCCTGTATCATGCTCACGTCATTACCGCCATCACCAATGCAACACACCCGCTTCTTGGTGAAGTGGCGGATGAGACGTGCTACGTCCGCTTTCTGGGTAGGGGAACAACGACAGGCGACGACAGCAGATAGCTTCGTGGTGATTTCGATGAACTCGTTCTTATACAGGTTCAGACAAAGCTATCGCGGCGATGTCAAGTCAATCGAATACATGAAGGTTGCAACGCACTTGTAACGATTCCCCGTCGATAACAAGACAACAATCGAGCTTTGACTGTAGGAACTCGAGTTGGTCGCGAACCTGATCAGATGTTTTCACTAAAAAACAATTCAGCATGAGTCAAATCATAAAAAACAAAAGCTGGACTCACGTTTCGCAACTTCGTAAATGTACTGGTTCCTTGCAACGAGCTTAGTCGATATCGCGATGCACCTCGCCGTCTCAATCTTGTCCCCAGTCAACATCCAGATCTTTATACCAGCATTCCTCAACAACTCCAGCGACGACTTGACGTCGTCCTGGAGCTTATCCTCGACGCCAGTCAGACCCAGCAACTCCAAATCTCTCTCCAAGTATTCCGATACGACGGCTGCCATTGCTTCGTTTCTGCCCTCGGTCTTCACACTCGCTTCCTGGTACCGTTGCTTGAACGCTGCATAGTGTTGTGCTGTCAACCGCTTCCTGCCAACGACCAACGTTCTCAGCCCCTCCCTTGCCATATTCCCGGTTTCCTCCTCGAGCCAATCGTTCTTCTGGACAATTCTTGCCATGACAACATCCGCGCCCTTTTGCAAGAACAGAATCTCGCCGCTGTGGGTCTCACGTACGACGATGCTCATACGCTTCGACTCAGAGGTGAAGGGGAAGAGTTCGAGGATATCGTAGTTAAGTGAGGAACCAGCAGGTGTTTGTAGAGTTATCGAGGTCCGATCTCGTGCCGTGAGTGTCAAACCAACCGACTCTGTCCATTTGACAATGGCAACTTCGTCAGGGGAAGACGCTTGGTAGGTTATTGTACCGTCGTCGTTCGTCACAGGTGTTACCTGGACGGTAAAATGAGGCAATATATGCGTGAGTGAACGAATGATGCGTACATTATGACATAGTGCGAGACTGAGAACGACATCTCGCAATCGAGAGGATATATCTCTGCGGCCACGA
>JBBPRP010000448.1:0-14613 GCA_038093135.1 Leccinum longicurvipes
GGGGGGAAGGAGTGGAGGCCACGCGTTCGGTGGGAGGCATGTGGTGTGGATTGGGAAATGAAAGGGCGGTTAGAAAGTGCTCACCTGCCACCATCCGTCGCCGTATTGGTCGTCTTTCTCGACGACCTCGATAGGTTGACCGACTTCGAAGGCAATCTCATCATCGTGCTCGGGTAAAAAGTTGTGGAGAGCGTAAACATATTCGGGCATCGTGAACTTTGAAATTCGGGGGGTGTTTGAATGTGCACAAAATAAACCAAGAGCCTAGTAAAAAGAAACACGAAAGTTAGTTGTCGTGCGGGCGTGGGTGAAGGTGTGCCCTCGGGGAAGGGGGGAACGGAAGTGACGAGGAGGAGGATATCGAAAGGAGAGGTGTGAAATTGATCAGGTCGACCCTTTTCAGATTAATAATTCTCACTGCTACCGAACACGATGAACCTGAGTACGACGCCAACATTCAGTACAGTCTCACTGATCCGACCTTTTCGTAGCCTTCGTGACCGGAAATGCAAACAAACTGATCGAGACAAAGTACATCCTCTCACAGGGCATTCCGATCGAAATCGATTCGCAGGATCTCGATAGCAAGTTGGCCTTCTCGTAGCATCACACAACAAGGAAATTAACACTTGCTTTTTCTTCGCAAGTCCCCGAGCTGCAGGGTACCACCCAAGAAATTGCGATAGCCAAATGCAAACGGGCTGCCGAGCTGGTGAGCACTTCTGAACGTGAACGAACGCACACTCACTGTAGCAGCTCGGACGTGCATGCATCACGGAGGACACCGCGCTCTGTTACGAAGCCCTCGGAGGTCTTCCAGGGCCCTACATTAAGCATTTCCTCAAAAAGCTAGGGCCTGAAGGTTTGTTGTGCGTTTCCCGATCGGCATTACCGTCCTGCTACTTTCGACCCAACAAGGTTTGAACAACCTTCTCGCTGGCTTTCAAACGAAGGATGCGTACGCGCTGTGCACGTTCGCTTACAGTGCAGGTCCAGGCTCAGAGCCTATCCTATTCGAAGGCCGAACGGATGGCACGATCGTGCCCGCCCGTGGGCCAGCTACTTTTGGCTGGGACCCAGTGTTCGAGCCTAAAGGCTACAACAAGACGTCAGTCCTTCATGCTGAGATATTCCTGTTACATGCTGACGACCTCTCAAAAGGTATGCGGAGATGACCAAGGAGGACAAGAACGTCATCTCGCACAGATATCGTGCGCTAGAGAAACTGAAAGAATACCTTGCTTCCCTTCCCTCTCAGTAGATAGACGTGTTGTAGACCGGCAAGTAGTTGCGTTGCCGACTTCCGATATCCGACTAGAACCCATATCTCTTCCACGCGCCTTTTTTTTTCTTCGCTCAAGTATTTGGGCATCCCGGCGAGGGGCAGTCAGTCGATTGAGTTCGCCCAAACACAAAAATTTCGGGGGTGCCTTGGTGTAGCACCCGCTAGGATCCATCCAAATGTTCGTACACACGCCAAGGAAGAAGGCCCGAATATACTTTGAAACCGAAGCTGAGGGTTTGAAGAAATCAAAGTCCTCTAATGCCCTGCAGAAACAACGCGAGCAGCTCCCGATTGCCAAGGGTATTAACCTTCTCCAACCCCCACTACGTCTCACCATGTGATCTTCTAGGCAAGGACGCCCTCGTTCGCGAATTCCGTGAAAACGACGTCACTATTCTCCTAGGCGAGACGGGATCTGGAAAGACCACCCGTACGTGTTCTTGCTCTCCATTTCTGCCCGGCGATATAGTCTCACCAGACCCCTGAAGCACAGAGGTCCCACAGTACATACTCGAAGCTGGCCTTGCAGGCGACCGCATGATTGCCGTGACGCAACCTCGCCGTGTGGCTGCCACCTCCCTCGCCGCACGCGTCGCTGCAGAGCAGAACGTCACCGTCGGCGGACTCGTGGGCTACTCCGTCCGATTCGACGAAGCCTGCCAAGCACAGACGAAAATAAAATACGTCAGTGACGGTATGCTCGTTCGCGAGCTCCTATCAGATCCGATACTATCCCGCTATAGCGTGATCATACTCGACGAAGCGCACGAGCGGACGCTTCGCACGGATTTCCTGATTGCAAACCTCAAGACCATACTGGCAAAGAGAAATCAACCCGACGACAAGAAGGGAAAGGGGAAGAATCCAATATCTGTGTCAAACCCGCTCAAGGTTATCGTCATGAGTGCTACTCTTGACGCTGAAAAGTTTAGCCGATTCTATAACAAGTTTGTTGTGTTCAATTCAGATATCTTCCGACCTGCTCACTTATATGTTAGTGCTCGAATTTTGTATGTCAAGGGTCGTCAACATCCTGTCCAGATATTCCATACGGTCATTGGCCAGGTGGACTATGTCGATGCTGCACTACGAACATTCTTTCAAATACATCTCGACAAACCACCAGGAGACGTTCTTGTATTTCTCCCAGGTTTGTGCTATCTACTAGAAATGTCTTTTATGCTGACGTGGCTGCTGAACAGGCCAAGAAGATATCGAGAGTCTGGAAAAATCTATCAAAATGCATGCCAAACGGCTCCCCATAGGGCGCATGGGTGTGGGTCCTTTCAACGTACATCTAAACATATACACAGCTCAACAGTTCACCTAGGTTACGATATGTCCGATGTATGCATCATTACCACCTTCCCACCAAGCGCGAATATTTTCGTCAACCGAGCCAAACCATAGAAAATGTATATTGGCCACGAATATAGCGGAAACGTCTATAACGATACCTGGGATCAAGTACGTGATCGATACCGGAAAATGTAAGGAGAAGAGATATTTGTCAAAGGATACCGGTTGTGGTAAGGACCTCTCTTCTTGGTAAACGTGGCCTCGTCGTTCACCGCACGGCTAGGGTTTGATACGTTACTGACCCGTGACATCACAAAATCGTCCGCTATGCAGCGCGCCGGTCGCGCGGGACGTGAAGTGTGTACCACCATCAGACCTTTGTGGTGTCGTGATTGAACGACCGATTCCAGGGCCCCGGGTTCTGTTTTCGGTTGTATACCGAGGAAGCTTTCAACAAGTTGGCGGTCTCTGCAGAGCCAGAGATCCGCCGCTGTAGCTTAACGCAGAGTGTATTACAACTCAAATGTCTTGGACAAGACCTAGAAGAGGTAGAATTTATGGATCGTCCCGACTTCCACTCTCGTGCGTGTCATGTGGTTGTGCCATGGGCTATGACCTTTTCTGATTTGAAGTGTAGTGGTTTCCGCCCTGAAAACCCTATGGTTGTTAAACGCATTGGATAATTCAAAAACCCTGACGACGCTCGGCCGACAAATGGCCTCGTTTCCCATCGAGCCCTACCTCGCCCGCATCATCCTTGCGTCCAAAACGCACGGCTACACCTCGGAGGTTATCGACATCGTCTCCCTGCTCTCCTGCTCGTCTAAGCTATTCGTTGACCTCTCGGACCAGCGAGATGCGATCGCGGACGCACGTCGCAAGTTTCGACACCCGAGCGGCGACCACCTAACGATGCTCAACGCGCTGCGGTCGTACCAAGAGATCGCAGCCAGCGAGGGTAAGGGCGAGCGCAAGGAGTGGTGTCGGAAGCATTTCTTGAACGAGCGGACGTTTACGGAGGCGCTCAAGATTAGGGATCAGCTCAGAGTAACGTGTCAGAGGGTTGGACTCGACTGGAGGTCGACGACGACGAATAGGAGCAGCAGCGACGTGGAGGAGCCCGTGCTGAGGTGTTTCACGGCAGGGTTGACACAGCAGAGCGCGTTGTTGCAGCCGGACGGGTCTTACAAGCAGTTGATGGGACAGTTTGTGGTCAAGATACACCCCGGGTCGACGTTGTGCGAGAAGAAGGTCCCTGCGATCATATTCGACGAGTTGGTATGTCGCCCTATCCTCTTTCTCTGGTGTCCTGGCGTGTTGATACGTTGTGTAGGTGTATACGAGTCATATCTATGCACGGGGCGTGTCGTCCATCCCGCGAGGTTTCTTGAGTGGTGCCACGCCGACGGCTAGTGGACAGATGAGCAGCAGCAACAGTAGCAGTAATAGATGATGACGATGATAGTCTACTAAGTTCAAATGTGGATGTGTGATCCTCACTGGCGGATTGATTCCATGACTGACACCAGAGTTGGATGCGTGCAAAGAATGGACAAGGGCCTGCACCTGAACCCGGATGTGGAGACCTGTTGAGTAGCCTTCCCCTGGTATTGCTTCTTTTGAGGAATGATTTTGCGCTCGTGTTGTATATACATACAACAGTGACAGTCGTCCAGAAAGCTGTCGTTTGGATCAATGGTTTATAACGAGGATATATATAATCCAAATCCTCCGGTCCTTGTCCTACACACCTTGATCCATTGGCACGCGTCGAAGCGTTTTCAGAGGGGTGGCGAATGGGGTGAGAGCGACACCGAGTGAGAACAAGGTTGTTGAAAATAGGCAAGTCGGACGGACATGTATGGTCATCGGACAGTATCTTGCAGGATGGAAGACGAGGAGCAGCATGCGTGGTCTATGTATTGTCATCGAAATTGACGCTACACGACTTGGGAGACTCGGAGATGTGGCTTTCCGGCTCGATCGAGTGTTAATCAGGCGCAGTATGCTTTGTACCAATCTTCAATTTGTGCAACTCAATGTTATGCTAGGGGGTACAATTGGTCGAACGTAAACGATTCCAGCGTCGATCTGTTGCAATCATGTAGGAGGGAGGAGTCACGACAGTGCAAGCAGCCATTGCCTTTCGGTTTGCATAACAGCCATGCAGTAGGCGACGGTCTTGTGGTAACGAGTAACTTCACTCTTTTCGTGCCCCGTGCCCCGCGCCCCGCCCATATGGACATTCAAGTTGTATTCTCCGAGACTCGGCGAGATTGGGCCTTGATAGTGGCTTGCTTCATCGAATAGTAGTGCGATAGCGATCGATCATACAGAGCGCCCAGGACACGGGGTAAATGCGCGAGCGAACACGTGTATTATCAGGTGATAGTATGATGGCGCACCGAAGGTAGACGATCACTGGCAGGAATTGGGTTTGCACTACACTCAGACCTAGCCTACCAGGTATGTCTTTCCAGGTGCGCCTGACAAAGAGGGACGGTGAGTAATGTATACGCGGACAAGACCATTGGTAGATCGGGGAACTGACAAAATAAAAAGGACCGAGTGCCAGTGGGTGGCGGCGAGCAAAGACGATGAACCCAAGATCATCGAAGACGAGGCACTGCCAGTGATGGAACCTCGGGAATCGAATAAAAAGATTATCACCTCCAATATCGTTGGCGCGAACTCGATCGAGATTAATATTGAAGATCTCAATACTATGGTTGATCAAGTTTCTCCCCGGCCGGAAGCATGTCGTAAGCGTAGGAGAAGAAGGAAATATTCGACGATGGAGAGTGGCGGATAGCAAGGGAGTGGGCCAGCCAACGGGCGCTGAAAGTCTTGTTAACGATGCCGCAATCTTACTGGACGGAAAGTGGATGTAGCTGGGACGGAAGATACGGTCGAGTGTGGGACGTGACATGTGACAGACCACGAAAAGGTGACAAGAATCGCAATCGGATCGCTTGGTCACACGCTCTTTGTCTGGTCACTTTCAACTGACCGGCGACTGCTGAGCCTTTTGAAACATGAACATGACATTCACGTACTCGCGGTCAAATGCTCGCCCGACGGACGAGTCATCACAACAACAACACATAATTGCTCCTCCGTTTGCGCTTATGACAGTCGCGACGGCCGACTCCTCGTATACTGCCAATTAATATAGTAATCAGCGGATCGGAAGCCCACCTGGCCTAGACGAGCGATGGCGACATACCATAACCGAGCCCGGAGAACGAATAGTCCCAGAAAAAGTATCGTTACGGAGGACACAGAGACGAACAATTAGACTACATTCGTTAAATTTCCTTTTTCGGATATAGCTCCAGTACCCCACTTTCGGGATTTTCCGTTATAGGAAACATCTTGTTTACCCGAATTTCTTATAACGGCTCGAGACTAGTAGTACGCGCACCAAATATTCCTTTCCCCTTTCCTCCAGTCTCATACAACTTCGACGAGGCGCTAGTAGAGCGTTCGAAACTTTCGTAGATTTCGTTCGCACTGGCATCTAATACTACATTTCTGACGAGAACGGGCGAGAATATTATGTTATACGACGATTAGGACTCGGAGCATGCTCAAAGTAACATGATGCTGTTATTTGTTATGGGAGGAATGGAAGGACTTCAAGTACTTCCTGAACCGCAATCCACCTCTCTTTATGGGTCTGAACCTGCCAAACGGGTATACCAAAAATCAGAAAGCCTGGGAATTAGACTGTCCAATTTCCGGATGCCCTCCCAAAAATGGGAGTGTTGGGTCTCAATTTGCAAAGTGCAACTCATCATAGGGAGGGCCCGTTCGAGTTTTTGCCGAGAGCCACCGTCTCTGAATACTCGGTGACTCCAGGCGGAACCGAGCCTGAGTGTCAACGTAGCAGCCAACGATCTGATGCCGCATCTTCTAAGAATCCGGCAGAGCACATATTTTGTTCCTAATTTTGGTTAGGTCAGGTTTTAACACCGTTTCCGAGGGTTTAACTTGAAGTATTGGCTTTTACTGCCAACGATTTCAATTCCAACAGCGATTATTTAACTGTTAGTGGTCTTCAATTGCCCGAGATTTCGAAGTCAAGCGGAAATCCGAGGAGATTTTCAACATCATGCAGACAGTTACTCAAGAAAAGAGCTGATCCTCTTTATCATCACTAGTGAGTTTTTGTTCATCGTTTCTGACTCTTCACGGCATCCCTAGATATGTGCACGCCTTGACGACTCGGAGTACAATATGTTGCCGAAGCCAAAGGGGTTTACACGGATCTAGTGGAGCCTCTCCATGAAGGAAGTGATCCAACGTGCGGAGTTTATCCGCTAGCATTGCCTCGGATCAAGCGCATCTGGTTTGCAGTTCCCTCTGAATTACTGTCTCTATTGGCCTCTCCATTGGCAATGGCTTACTCGAACTTGTGTTTTCCGTCACCAATGCCATGCTAATCCCAGAAGCCTGGAGATATCCCGTTATTGCAATTTAAAACGTACACTCCCCATTAAAACTTCAGGGATGAACTTGTTATCGAAAAGGTCGTAACTTAGGAGACACGATCCATTGGATTATCGCGCCTGAACTAGTTTTTATTCTTTAGATACACTGCCGTCACAACGTCGCGCAGCTCCTCTCTTTTCTGAGCCAACTATGAGCACGAAGCCATTTTTTTCCGAGGATGGGAGCATTACTTTACAACAAACCATCGTTTGAGCCTACAACATGGGCGAGCGAGAAAAGGATATCAAGGTACCAAGCATACATAATTCGTCCCATCTCACGTCCAACATTATCAAGAAACACCATCCAGCAAGGATCACAAGAAAATAAAAGTCTCATCTGACCCTTGACCAGGGAGGGTGGCTCACAACTCGCGCACCACCTGGTTCGAAAACCACGTCAGGTACTTATCGTTGGGTAACACGACCGGCACTTTGACCTGGACGGAATTGTTGCGCTCGTCCAGTCTCATTTGGCGAAAGTCCCTGAACGTCCCAGGTCTGACGAGCCAAATGGCGGGCTTTCCCATCGTCTGGTGGTCGAATGCCCAGTCTACATTACTGTTGACTCGTGACAGCGATTCCACGATAAGTTGCGGGGCATCAAGAAAAAGGTCGGGCACTGAGTACGAGGCGGGGTTTCGTGAGCAAGACACGCGGGAGGACAAGTAAGGCATACCCTGGTCAGTGGAAAGCTCGACAAAGAAGCCTATCGTGGCTGGGGACCGGCGTTCGTCCGTCGTCGCAGTCCAATCGACGATGTACGTGAGGGATTTCTCAGACACGGACGACATCGCAGCCCTCAGCTCTTTTTCGGTAATCATGCAATCGGGGAAGCGTAGGATTACGCTGTCGGCGGGGATGGTCAGCAGACACATAATGAGCTTGGGTGGATACTCACTTGCGCCGCTCAACGAATTGGACAATGGGAGCACCATCTGATGGGTCGAACCCTGCGACCTCAACCACGTCTCCGAGACGATATCGCCATATACCATTCAGAGTTGTTAACAGGATTTCGTATCTCCCCCCTACCTCAACTTCCCACTGCGATGTGGGTCAGTGTGCTGCTCGGTCTCATAAGAAATTATCCCACCGGCTGTGCGATTGCGTCGATCGAGTCGTCGCCCTTTCCGATGTCCAAAAACTCGATGATGGTCTGTTTTGTCAACTTGAACTGATTCAACTCCCGTGCATTGTAAGGTAACCCGATCATTGAGGCCTCCGCGCATCCATAGCCAACGGGACATATGTGCGTGTTGGGACCAAGGTATGATTGAGCCTCAACGGAAATCGTCAGGACGGAAGATGAATATGCGAATCATAAATTTACCAATGGGATAGATGATGCGAACGAACCACTCGCAATACCTTCGATCGAATGTAATTTGGGCCAAACGTGACTGCACCAACCGGGACAAGAAGACGGACGCCCAAGGGTGCGCAGTTCTACTGCACGCTCGGGGTCGGGGGAAAAATTGGCCTAGCCACAAATCAGAATCCGGTATTAATCCAATAACTAAAATAGACCTCGAGGTAATACCGAACATCCTCTACCCCCTCCAGATGCGGAATAGTACCATGTTCGATACAGTCCACGATCAAGTCAAACTCCACGTCGGCCAGGCGCATCATGTCTACAAACGAAGTGATGAACACCACAGTCACAGTCTCAAGGGACCTGCTGGCGATTGCAAACAACGTTTGAATGAGAAGGAAGGACTGATATTTCCTAATAAATCCAGTGGCATAAGGTGCGGAGTGATCACGTACTGGAAAAGTAGCAAGTCAGCATAATAGGAAGGTGAGTTGTATAATTCGCGCCTTACAGAATGTTCCCATCTTTTCCTCGTCTTTTTCGGGGTCCAGATCCCACTTCAGCCTGCGAAACGCGCCTGTCGCGTCAATTATATAAATGGGCTTGACAGGACAGTTGTCTTCGTTCTCGACTTCTATCTGGCTGTACCAGAGGTGCCGTATGTCGGTTCTGGTGCGTCCCCGGAGAGCATCATATGTCAACGAAGACCCGGAATTCAAGGATTGAGAGTCTGATAGCGCATTGTAAACGGGGAACCTTTTCGTGGCACCACCGGACGTCGAGCTGGACTCTGCTATATAACGTGGTAATCCGGGCGCCAGCAAGTTAACTACAGCGCTCGCCTTGCAAGGTTTTTCATGAAACCTCGCAATAAGCGCTGCGTATGCACTGTACGTTGTTAATTGAACCGTTTTCCGAAATGTGTCGGAAAGAGCATCATTATCTTGTCCGTCAACGAGGTCAGCTGTCGCACGACGAAATTCGGAGAGCTCGGATGCAGCTTGAGCAAACTGAGTGTTGGAGTTTTGCCTAATTATCTTGCACAGAAGCTGGTTGGTCCGCTCTCTCAGCTCTTCAGAACGTGATGGTGGAATAGATGGAAGGAGAGTGGGGTGATCCATGAGTGTCGTGGTTCAAGAAGATGCCGTCTGTGCGTTATTAAATAACTCGCCCAAACGGCAAGACCCGGCGAACTTCAATTGATGTCCCAAACGTACTAAGTAATTGTCACATCCCCGGGCGATTGAAGTTGAACTTTGAAGTAGATCCCCTTTCATCAGTCGGTTTTATCGGCTAAAATCGAAGAAAGCTAGTAGTACTAGTACGTACCTGCATAATGGTGAGGTAAGCGCAGACCCCGAAGCTTTATCCAGAAAGAAATTAAAAGAAATAAAAACAAAGGCCACGTAGAACGATTGGCGGACAGGTGAGACTCTGCATCGTGGTTGTCGTTGTCGCCATTGCCCACTCTCGCCGTTGCTTACCTGCGCCATCACTAAGCCTCACTCGTCGTCGCCCCGCGTTCCTCGCCGTTGCCCACTCCCTCTCTAGGCTCCCGCCCTCACACGCACGCACGCTTTTGCTCTCACCAGCTGCGGCTGAGCTGCCCTATCCCCACCTCGTCCTTGCCTTCTCCTGCCCTCATGCACCGGTCTCGTCCTCGCTGTCGCCCATGTTCGTGACGCCCCCACCCGCGCCCAACCCTTGTCCATGCCACCTCCCTCGCCGCATCAAAGACGGCGTGCGACCGCCGTACGGGCCTGCGGCGCCTGTCGATCACTTTGTCTCTTCCGCGCGTCCACATAACCCACTTCTCATCCTCCCGTGGAGTCCTGCTTGTCTCGTCCACATGAACCTGCATGTCCACCCCCGCCTGGTGTCAGTTATGCATTATTATCCAACTCAGTAGTTGAGGTAGTGTGTTTCATGTATTCTGAAACAGTTCAATAGATCCATGTGAACGTAGTATACATTATATGCATAACATCACACCAACACAGTCTTGGTGGAGTACATGTGGTTTGCCACATATGCTTTGCCATGCACATGTGTGGGCACGTTGACACACAAGGCAACCTAGTGCATAGTCACCTGCTCAGCATAACGTTGTGTTATGGAACAAACAAAGAAAAATAAACATTGTAGGTCGTGAGTGTCCGGTGTCCTTTGTAACGCGACTCTCCTCCGACTGTAACTACTAAACGGAGATAAGCTAGTTTCGATCTTTCAGCGCTCAGCACTCAGCCTCCGGTTCGGATCACACTTCAGCAAAACCGCCCGTGCCGTTATCGGTGTAGACACTTTCGTCGGCTCATTGTCCGATCACAAGAAATTAATAGCGGTCACGCAATTTGTTTGTTGCGTGAATCTAACCGAACCTCCGAGTCGGCTAGTCGGTTTAGATTATTATAGCGTATGACGTTCCAAACTATAACGTTCCAAACCCCCCAAAAATCAGCGCGAATAATAGAAGCTGTGGCGCGCGATACACATTGGCAGATCGGAGGTCAACCAGTCACACATGTTCCCGGGCGTATGCACGTTCCTTTGAACACGTGTTACCATCGTTTCTCTCCTCTCCCCTCTTCCCTTGCTTGCCCTCTTGTTCGCCCGTCTTCCTCTTGTTCTCGCCCTCGCCCGCCCTCGAGTTTCAACTTACCCTGTCCCGTCCTGTACGGAGCTCCAAGTGCCAAAAAAATAGCATGATATACATTAATTTAGCGTGCGTGTGTGCTCTTTAGTGGTTTGTCTGCGCGATTTCATGTTCATCCGCGCGATCTGACAGTCACTGAGCATACAAAATGAGAGATTGATCATAGCACACAACTAAAGAGCACAAAGGAAGCTACAGGTAAGCAATGGCACGGGTGGCCCCCGGATCGAAGGTCACACACATTCCCGGGGCGAGGGTGTGGGGCAAAGCCACAGCGACCGCGGATACGAGCAACGTGTCAGTTCCCACGCCCCCTCGTCACGTGTCACTGTTGCTTCCCTCCTTCGCCTTACCCTGTGCCTTCCCGACCAAAACCTCGCCTCGTCGTCGCCTTCTCGCCGCACTGAGAACCTGCCGATGGGAACCACACAACAAGCGGCATGTACTGTGACTCGTCTCGAGTTATAGTGCGCGCCGCTGGTTGAGCTTATCGTGTACCTGCGCAATGGGTACAGTGATGCTGACCCGTACCTGCACCCGCACTCGAACGGACGTGCATGCGCTCTCCCACCCCGTGTGACCTCCGATCTGGGGGTTACCCGTGCTATTGCCTACTCTATAGGTTGTGTTCTGCGATCAATCTCTCATTTTGTATGCTCAATGATCACCAAATCGCGCGGGTGAGCCGCTAAATCGCGCAAACAAGTCACTAAATCGCGCAATTTTTTGGGGGCGCTTCGAGCTCCAAAACCTCACTTCATTGTTGTCTTCTTGCCGCACTAAGGACCTGCTAATGGGAACAACACAACGAGCGGTATGCACTATGACTTGATACAGCTGCCCATTCAACATCAACCTGGCTCAGGGTATGCAGCAGTGAAGCCCAATGCGAGATGAAGCAAACGAGTCCGTCATCAACTGTACAGTAGCTCGTCGATCTTACAAGAAGACAGATTGCATGATAGTGGATGCCCTCAGCAAGCGTTGGGGCAATCACTCGTTCTTCAAGGTCAGCGCTATTGACCGTTTGGGGTTTCCTACGTTCACTGTCAACCACTTCAATGGTTATGTTATCTGTGCCTACCCTATCTCGACCCTTCTCCATGCTGACGGACTGGATCCCATTACACAAGCCGAGAATGAAGTGACCAATGCCTTGAATGACCTGAAGGCGACTGGTGCACTCCGATGCTCAAACTGAATGGCTGTCGAGGAACTTCTTAACCTGGTTAAAGAGTCCCACCGCATATTCCAGCCTCCAGGCGACTGATCGAGACATCTATGATGCAAGAGTGGCGCAGGAAAACTTGGTGCCGGGGTGAGAGTAGTGACTCAGGTGACGAACCTGTAGAGCCGACACGTACCCGGAAGGAGGCGCTACAGGCTGCGCTGGTGGTGGTATCTCGACAGTTCATATGCACGAAAGGTGGAGTCCGCGCTGGGTACACTTGCACAGCAGACGAGATTTGTCGATTCAGA
This sequence comes from Leccinum longicurvipes, assembly GCA_038093135.1. Lineage (NCBI taxonomy): Eukaryota > Fungi > Basidiomycota > Agaricomycetes > Boletales > Boletaceae > Leccinum > Leccinum longicurvipes. The sequence continues at coordinate 12,528 of JBBPRP010000448.1, forward strand.
TATGAAACACTTGAAGGACACGAAACTGATGAGCTATTTTGAATGTAACTAGTCTATTCTCGAGAGTATTGTAGTACTAGAGTAGATATCAAGACTTATAATGCCATTTATCAATCCATGCCCACTGCCCGTTCTCGAATCCCATACTCCGTCGTCACCCATGCTCCACGGCATGTCTCAAGCGTACCACGCCATTCACTCGTCCGCTTTACAAGTAATCGTGAATGTCTCATCCAGGGATCCGCATGCAGACACGGCACCGTTTCTCCGAAACCTTGGTCTGAACTAGAGAACCCAGCGGAGATGCACAAGGGACTCAAGGATCGAAGTTGGAGATTGAGCGCATCATGGCTATTGTTGGCACAGTGCCGAAAACGTACTCTTCTTTCTTTCTTTCTTACAATGGGTTTTTGGATGCCAGTGATGGTTCGATAGAAAATAGGTCACAAATCGGATAAACATTGCCGCGCGAGGAGCTCATCAAGTGATCGAATAACACGATGACCGCTACCATCAGATGGTCGACTAACCAATCGTGGTAGAATTCGCTGCCCTCCGTCTGAAACTGATCCCTTAGGGAAGCGGCGCCCATAATCATACCTAGCATTTCATTGGTTCACCAGTCCTTCATGATATTGTATGAAAACCCCGAGGCGTGATAGTATGATGGCGGCACAGCGTCTGATCACACGAATCGGACTTCCTGGCGGTGATCGCATGTCTTCCCCAGTTCCCAGGACACATTACAGGATGCCGACTGGTCCGGAACCTTCACAGATATATATTATCTGGAAGTTTTGATATTGCACCATTAACTTCCTGTCCTCTTCTTGCGATTTTGAAGCACTTGGTAGGTGATCCCTTGTTACCACCTCCAGAGCCTTATATTTATGACATGCACTGTCCAGATAGCATGCAGATAGTTCAACCTTTGCTTATGATTCTTTACTTTTGCTCTCTCGCGCTCTCCGCTCCAATGGCAAATGCAGAGGATGATGCCGATGACAGCGTAGGTGAGGAACCTGATTCATTCTGAATGTATATAATCGACCTCTGACGTCGCCTCTCTTTCTATGTACGAGCTCAGCCATTCAACCCGCCTAGTCGGAATCGGTTTACACGCGAGCCGTTGTTGTACCAATACGTAGTGTTTTCCAGGTTGGATTCCCAACTTCAATCTCTAGATAGGACTCGGGGAGTTTCGTATCAATATTCTGTGTTGTGCTTGTTCTGTGTTTCTCATCATCGAAGTGGCTGCTTTGCGCATTTCGCTCGCCCTTTCTGTATAGTGAAATTGTGATTTGTAGAAGGCTTCAAGTTACTCCGGACGTGGAAAACGCTTTTCTGCAGTTACGTTACGCGCCCCACTGTTCAACATGGCATCTGTTCCTCTCAGAAACTGTGCTCCCGCTGCTTCACACGATGTTCATCATGTAAGTGTTCGTCTTCCTCCTCCCTGCTTTTCCGCATTATGACGATCGTCTCGTTTCTGATAAGGTAGGTTTCTACTATTCCGAAATAATCCCACCAGCGTTTCTCCCTCTGATGAGGATTCCTACGGCGGGCGGGCTTCTCAGCCTCCCACCATAGCCTGTTTGGATGTAACGCGATCCAAAACATTATCGTTATCAGCAACTCAGAGCTAAACCGTGCAATTACAGAAAGGCTATTACTATCATATAATCATCCTCTAGCACTTGTCTAAATTATTCAAATAACGAACGAACCAACGGAACAAAACGTAGTCGAAGGACAACTTATGGGTTACGTGTAGAAGACTCGAGGTGACGGTGGAGCCACAATGATGCGACAATGCAAATCCAGCACTTCCTTAATAAGAGGCTCCAATTGTCCCGACGGGACATGATCGCGCAGCATGGCACCTTCGACTAGGCACAGCCTGCCGCTAATCATCCACCAGGCAAGAAAGCCACGTCGGTGAGGGGACGATTATTCAAGTTGTACGGCTCGAGGGAGGCTGGTCCCTTACATATATCGTTAGTATTAGAAGTCTCGGCACAATTCTCGACGGGAATCAATACTGGGGCCGGCGCACCAAAAGCAAGCACACAAAAGTAAGCAGCTA